>NLAW01001617.1:0-37847 GCA_002370915.1 Metschnikowia lochheadii | reverse complement strand
CTCTGGATGTTACACCCTGGTTACTTACCGGACCTCCTGGTGTCGCAACCGTCGTTGCGGACAAGGCGTTATCTTCTCTACACATCTTTGTACTGCAGATAGTACTAGTCATCGTGTCCTGTTCACAATGATTGTCACGGCTCACAAGTTCAACAGGGGGGAGGGGGTCTCTGTTCTTATATGTTGTGGTGCGCGGATGGCTGTAAATCAGAGGGTGGTGCGCGGATGGCTGTAAATCAGAATGGTGGCAAATGAGGGGATGTTGCGAACAAAAAATATAAATAGAGCGCTATCCCCCTCGAAACGGTTTTCTCTCATCACCAATAGAAATTCATACCAGTCCATGTTCCATCAGTTTTGACCCCTTGATTGGTACTGAAAGACTCCCAAATGTGGTACATATGAAACAATCCTTTACATTTAGGAATTCAGAATATTCAATTCTTCAATGAATGAAAGTTGGTGTTTGAAACATTCCGCCATTTGCCATTTGGTTTGAAAGGATATGCCATTTTTGATTGGAAGGATATGCCATTTTGATTCAAAGGATATGCGAAAGGGTACGCAACTTTTTTGAAATATTGGTTTACTTGATTTTGTTAGTGTTGTTTGAATCGTTTTATCTCACTGGTTTGAATAGTTTTGAAAAACACTGTACTTCGTGGATATGTTGTATGCAGACATCAGAGGAGTGGAAAAGTATAAGAAAGGCCGCGGGCCCATCCTATGACTTTGGTCGAGTAACGTACAACTTACTTCCCCCTGTATATTGTCTATACTAAAACATGAGTTGAAAGACTGTGACAAGGGCTACGAAACCATTTTTGAATTATTGGTTAGTTTAAGTTTTGCAAGTGTGGTTCGAAACATACAGTGTTTAACAAAACTATTCAGACCAATGCGGCGACAAAATGTTTCAAACTAGCACGACAATACGATTCAAACCACAAGTGCAAAATTAAACAAACCAATACACATATTATAACCTCAAACAAGGTACCTATTTCCTGTTCCATTCCGGGTTGACCCTTGATTGGTACTACAACACTCCCAAATGTAGTACATGTGTGGCAATCGTCCAGATTTAAGATTTGAGATTGAAGATTTGAGATTGAAGATTTGAGATTGAAGATTTGAGATTGAAGAATTGAGATTTAAGAATTGAAATTTAAGAAATCAGATTGATGGATTCAGATTTAAGAATTCAGAATATTGAATATTTATGAAGGTTGGTGTGAAACATTATGCCATTTGGTTTTTGAAAGACTGTGAAAAGGGCGGAATTATTGGTTTCCTTAATTTTTGATAGTGTGGTTCGAAACATATAGTCGAGTTAGCTTGAAGCTAGTTTGGATGGTTTTGAAAAACACTGTTTTTATGGTATTTTGATGTTTTGGTGGGGACTAGGCTGGAGTTGCCTCTAATACTGGGTGCAATTTAATCTGGTATAAAGTGGCGCGCGCCCCGTGGCCCTCGTGGCCCAGTCAATTACCAGTGATGGTACTGTTTCAAAAACGTTTCAGGATTGTTTCAGGATTGTTTCAGGATTGTTTCAGAGTGTTTCAGAGTGTTTCATGGGTGTTTCAGGATTGTTTCAAAATTGTCTTGTAATGTTTCATGTATTTGAAGTATATGATTGGTTGGTGTAATTATACCGCAAACAATAGAATGGAACTTCGGTTGCATATAACAAAGCGCGGTGGAAAGCATTTAAGTTACGGGCCGGTAATTTCGTTATAAGCAGGTCGCGACATATACTATTTTGTCAATACACCCAACTCAAACCCACAATTGAAACAAAAACAAAAAACAGAATATACTAAGAGTATTCTATGTGCAGTGCCTTCCGTCGGCTTTACATATATATCTATATACACTCTGAAACACCTATGTACACACCTGAAACGTTCTTTTGTTCCCTGACTTGAGTACACTACTCCACGTAACCTTGCCAATCGCGGCGTATATGCACTCCCGCGATAAGCCCTCACGTCTATATAAACCCACACTCTTCCCGTCTCTTCTTTTTACAGCCATTAGTGGTATTCTGCACACAGCCTCAAATCCATTACGTCCAACGAATACACGTTTTCCCAGAGGCACTGGTTTTCCATTCCCTGTCTTTTTGAAAGTTTTTGTCCCATTGACTTGACAGTTTTTGACGTTCTTCTGGCGCTTTTTACCCTCTGATTCGTCGTTTTTTTTTGGCGCTTTTTACCCTCTGATTTGTCGTTTTTTTGACGGCTTTTTTGTCCTGCAGTTATTTGACGGTTTTTTGACGTTTTTTGGTCGTTTTTTGGTGGCTTTCTGTCGTGTTCTATTGTTTTTATTGCTGACTAGATCCAAAATGAAGTTCGGAAAGACGTTTGCTTCCCACCAAATCCCTGAGTGGTCCACCAATTATATGAACTACAAACACCTCAAGAAGACTATCCGGAACTTCGATAACCTCATCAATTACCAAAGGGACTCGCCGCTTGATCTTCCGGAACTCATAGCCAATAACTTCTCGCAGTTCTTTTTTGAGCTCGATTACGATATTGAAAAAGTGTCTCTGTTCTATAATGCCACTTTTGCTGAGTACAATCAACGGCTGACCCGAATTATTAATGCTTTGGGGTTTTCCAATGGCGTGATTACGTTGCAGGTGGATACTACCGATGAATTGGATGAGATTGTATCGATTTTGTTGGAGTTGCGCTCCATTTTCCGCAATTTGAAGTGGTTTGGTGAATTGAACAATAAAGGTTTTGTGAAAATACTTAAGAAGTTGGATAAGAAGTTGAGTTACCTTTCGGTGGTGGTCAATGATCAGATCACGGCTGCACATGAGGCTTCTGACCTGAATTCCACTACAAAACCCGTCCCTTTGACCTTGGCCTGTGATAATAAGGACTCCTATCTTTCTACACGGGTTCCTAACTTACCTTTTGCTAATGGGATTGAGTTATCCAAAGGGCTCCAAACCATCAACGAGATTCTCAACCAATTGGCCCAGCAACAGATTCATTTGCTGAAACTTTCCGTCAATTCTTCCGATAAACATAGCTTGAAGCTTGGCAAAAATAAGAAGTACTCGTTTGACCAGGATTTCATGCAACATTTTTACGATATCATCATCCAAAACGATGGAGACAAATTGAGCCAGGAATTGACCAAAATCCCTCAGAACCAGCGTCTGCTCAAGTTCCTATTATCTTTGTTGAATAGAGCTACCTTGGATAGTTCTTTTAAGTGTATTGATACATTATTTGAAGAGCTCAAACACAAAAGAAAGAATTTGGAGGAACATTCAGAGCAAAACACTCAAAATCAAGATGTCCTAGCCCAAAAACTGGTTTATCTTGAAGACCCTTTGGATATCTCTGGGAGAAACTTCTTTCACCAGCACGTTGTTTCTTTAGGAAAGAAACAGGTGACTAAAGACCAAAATCAGGTGGTGCCTGGCGAATCCACCGACTTGAGCCGGCTCTACACCAACAAATCCGGCCCGGACGGAATTCAATTGGCTACAATTCGAATTGATGGTTTGAAGTATATCTTTGACAAAATTTCCGGCAGAAAAGACCTTCAGCATTTGCTTTTGGACAAAGATATCTACAAGAGGACGCCGTTGCACTATGCAGCACAGTACGGCACCAAGGACGTGACCAAACTCATTTTGCAGTATCTTCTGCAGTGGGAGTTGATCAGCAACCATATTTCGTTTGATGATGTCGGTGTTTGGGGTGACCAGGAGGGCTTAACTCCGCTTCACCTTGTCATAATCGGCAAGCATCCGAAGACATTTCAAAACCTCATTGCATTTGCATTGTGTCCTCTTTCATGTCCAAACTTGCTTCTTTTGGCTACTCGTTTAGGATGTCATGAAATTGTGAAATATTCTATTTCCAATGAAATTGTGGATGTGGATTATACTGATGCAGAGAACAATAACGAAACGGCACTCTATATTGCGTCCAAATCAAATTTCCTCCCCCTCGTGAAGTTTTTATTGGAAAACGGAGCAAACCCTGAGTTGGGAGAGCTCGTGTTTGGCTGGACCCCGATTTTCGCCGCTGCTGCCGAAGGTTTATTGCCTATTATAGAGGCGTTGAAGGAATTTGGCGCTCATTACCACTTGACAGACGATTCAGGATGGTTGCCCATGGAACATGCATCCTTGAGAGGTCATTTGGCTGCAGCAGATGCTCTTCTTCCAGAAGACCCCAATCTTTTGCTCTACAATATCGAGGACCCCACCAAAAATATTCCTAGAGTGGCCAACCCACTGTCCAAGTCAAACCTGGCTACTACATCTCCATTCATGGCTCCCATCAGCGAGGAAAACCTCCTCTCCACGCTGTCGATTGATAAACTTCCCGAACTGAACCGGAATGCTGTGAGTGAAGTTTATAGACAGTTTAAACAATTGGACGTTTCAAGACTGGAACTGGCCAATCTGGATGATCGTGATACTCTTTCGGTATCCACCAGGAACATTTCACGGTCGAAATCCCCAGTCAACAGAAGAAAACAGAAACCCATCAAGTCGTTTGGCCATAAGTTCTTGGGTAAAGACGAGAAATTGGTGCTAATAACATTGGGGACTACCGATACACGTGACCAGCAGAACGTTATCGACTTGAACAAAATCTCAATGACCCAGAGTTTCTCCACAGAATTGGATACTGCTCTTTCGTTGGTGGTCACGTGTCACAGCAGATTAACCAATTCCATCATTGAAACCCCTGTGACTGTGGATTTACCATTAGAAGATCAGCAAGGTCATGCTACAGATCCATTGATGTTCACATTAACAAATGGTCTTGATATCAGTGATGTGTACGTTACCTTTGATATTGTTCCAACATACCAATACTTTGCACCCGAGAAAGATACATTGATTCCATCTGCAAATAAGATTTTGGGGCGTGGTATAGCCTTATTGGAGACGGCATATTCCAAAGTCGGAGCTAATTTGCGCTCTTTGAACAATACAGTCACGGTGCCTATCATGGAACATAGCACATTACAGAATATGGGCAAAATCCGCTTCGAGCTCATGTATGTGACTCCATTTATCCATTCCCAGATGTCCATCCATAGATCTGACACATACTGGAAACAACTTGTGTCTACCAGAGTCATAGGACACCGTGGATTGGGCAAGAACTTCAACAATAAGAAATCGTTGCAGTTGGGTGAAAATACCGTGGAATCATTCATTGCTGCTGCGTCTTTGGGAGCCAGTTACGTGGAGTTCGATGTTCAATTGACCAAGGACTTTGTTCCAGTGATCTATCATGATTTCTTGGTGGCCGAATCCGGGGGTGATATTCCCATGCACTTATTGACATCGGAGCAATTTTTCGGGCTCAATGAACATGAAAAAGAAGCAAAACAACGGTTTGCTTATGAGAAATCCAATGCGAATCTCACCAAGAATTTCTCCTTGGACGATGAGATGTTGGCCAAATATAACCGGCCTCGGTCCATGTCATCATACCCATCTGCTCCCAATATGACCAGTAGTGTGGAGGAGGAGGAGTTGGACAAGGAGTTCCGGGACCAAATGGCACGGCGGATGAAGTTGACCAAAACCTGGAAAGAAAAAGGATTCAAAGGCAATACACGAGGATCTTCCATTGCTTCTAACTTCGTCACCTTAAAGGAGTTGTTCAAGCGGTTGCCCACCAATGTTGGCTTCAATATGGAGCTCAAGTACCCTATGTTAGATGAAGCACAGCACGAGTCCATGGGAGAATTTGCATTTGACCTCAACTTTTATGTGGACACCATTTTGAAAGTGGTTTATGATGAGAACACAATGGGCCGAAACATTCTCTTCTCATCGTTCCACCCCGATATATGCACACTTCTCTCGTTGAAGCAACCCACCATGCCCATTCTTTACTTGACGGAAGCAGGCACCAATGCCATGGCGGATATCCGGGCGTGCTCTCTCCAAAACGCCATTCGGTTCGCCAAAAAATGGAACTTATTGGGAATTGTGAGTGCTGCAGAGACGTTAGTCAAGACCCCACGCTTGGCTCAAGTGGTCAAATCCTCGGGGTTGGTTTGTGTGACTTATGGAGTGCAAAATAATGATCCAGAAGCTTGCAAGATCCAAATGAAGGCTGGTGTGGATGCTGTCATAGCAGATTCCGTTTTGGCTGTCCGTGAGGGTCTCCGAATGGAGGAATCCAGTTGAGCAAATAATAAAGGAAGTGACAAGATGAAGTGACAAGATAGTGACAAGATAGTGACAAGGTGAAGTGACAAGATAGTGACAAGGTGAAGTGACAAGGTGAAGTGACAAGATGCAGAAATCACTCATTTAGTGAAGGAGACTAAATGTTAAGTGTCAAGTGTCGAATGTCGAATTTCCAAATGGGTGAAATGAGTGATGAAGATATGGAAGCTCCAAGTACCCATTCAATGAGTATGAAAACATGAGTCCCAAATAAGTCTTTGGGCCAGACATTTCTCCCAGTCATCCCTTCTTCTGAGTTTGGGTACAGGACCAGACACTCAATGGAAAAGTTGGCCAAAGCCGAAAGAACTCCTATTCATTTTTTCAACTTGCACTTTGCCAATCTCGTCATTTAGAACGGTTGTGGTCATGGGTGGTTTGAGGAAGACAGATACCGGAATGTGAATCAAGCAATGAAGGAAAGTGATGAATCAAGAAATAAAGGAAAGTGATGAATTGCTTTATGGTATTCCAAATATTCGATGGTATACAAAGAGTGAGGTTTCCGGTTTCCGGTTTCCCAGGATGTTTCCAAGCAAAACTTGAGACGGCTCTTCCATGACTCTGTCACCACTAGAGAAAAGGTGGCAGTCTTTCAATGATTTCACCATTCAATTCAAGTTAGCCCATAAAAGAACAACTGGCATATCGAAACAGAATGTTAGACATCAGGGAATCAATCTGTCAGTATCTGAAGATAGAAACCATTAATGGGGCCATGATTTCATGGATCGTCCATAAAAGCACTTGATCCAAAATCTTCAAATCTGCACCATCTCCGAATTCATAACTTAAAGAAAGAAAAAATAATCGATTCAAAGACCCAACTTTTGCACCCACTAACAATTAAAAGGTTCCAGTCCATAGCAAAAAGGATAAGGGCTAGCCAATTGAAGTACCCAAAATCTCAGGATTTTTATAAGTAACAAACCTTCCTCTTTCTCGTAGGAACACTCATGCTGAAACAAGAATGAAGTAAAAGAAAAGAAAAGAAAAGAAAAGAAAAGAAAAGAAAAGAAAAGAAAAGAAAAGAAAAGAAAAGAAAAGAAAAGAAAAGAAAAGAAAAGAAAAGAAAAGAAAAGAAAAGAAAAGAAAAGAAAAGAAAAGAAAAGAAAAGAAAAGAAAAGAAAAGAAAAGAAAAGAAAAGAAAAGAAAAGAAAAGAAAAGAAAAGAAAAGAAAAGAAAAGAAAAGAAAAGAAAAGAAAAGAAAAGAAAAGAAAAGAAAAGAAAAGAAAAGAAAAGAAAAGAAAAGAAAAGAAAAGAAAAGAAAAGAAAAGAAAAGAAAAGAAAAGAAAAGAAAAGAAAAGAAAAGAAAAGAAAAGAAAAGAAAAGAAAAGAAAAGAAAAGAAAAGAAAAGAAAAGAAAAGAAAAGAAAAGAAAAGAAAAGAAAAGAAAAGAAAAGAAAAGAAAAGAAAAGAAAAGAAAAGAAAAGAAAAGAAAAGAAAAGAAAAGAAAAGAAAAGAAAAGAAAAGAAAAGAAAAGAAAAGAAAAGAAAAGAAAAGAAAAGAAAAGAAAAGAAAAGAAAAGAAAAGAAAAGAAAAGAAAAGAAAAGAAAAGAAAAGAAAAGAAAAGAAAAGAAAAGAAAAGAAAAGAAAAGAAAAGAAAAGAAAAGAAAAGAAAAGAAAAGAAAAGAAAAGAAAAGAAAAGAAAAGAAAAGAAAAGAAAAGAAAAGAAAAGAAAAGAAAAGAAAAGAAAAGAAAAGAAAAGAAAAGAAAAGAAAAGAAAAGAAAATCAAGTCCAGTTTGTTCCCATCTTTCCAACCCGTATTGTGGCCCCAAAGTTCATTCTCCTCCAAAATTCAAAGCAGAGTTTTTAAAACCCCCTAGAGCTTTGAATTCTGGTCTTTCTTTGGTTTCAATCTTGAACTTTGCTCATTGCTCGTTTCCAATCTTGAACTTTGCTCATTGCTCGTTTCCAATCTTAAACTTTGCTCATTCATCGTTTCCAATCTTGAATTTGGCAACCGGGGGTCTGCTAACCTCATTGACAGTTGAAGTAGACGAATACCTCTCAGCTTTCACGGCCCCCGGAACGGAGGTGCTGATGGTCTCAATTTCCTCTAGCCCAGAAAGCTTAGTCTGGGCCATTGAAACCTCCCTTTTCTCCAAATCCACAGTCAAATAGATATTCCGGAGCACTGAATCGGTCAAATAAAACATACCAGACGAGGACAATCTAACTTTCAAGTAACACATGCCATTGGTTTCACCCACCAAGTCACTCATTGGAACCTCTATCCTAATGCCGGAAAAGTCATAGACTATGTTGCCCGTACTGGTCCTGTATCCACAATCCACCTTGTAAAGATCCTTTTTTGACTGGTACTCTCCCAGAATCAGCTCAACCAAAGCAAGAAATGTTTTCTCGGGCCAACATTGTTGCCATGAATACGGAACAAACACAGCTGCTATTGTCTGATTCAAAACAGTCACTTTCTGGCTGGAGTTCTCCAAGTAAATTTGATCAAGAATGACCGATATTGAGTATAAGCTCTCCCAAAGGCAAAAGTCTGCACTATCGGAACGGTTTGCAAATTTCCAAGATACTTTTCATGATCATAGTCGCTCCATTCTTTTTGGAGAGACTATGATCATCTTGTTCCTTTGAAAAAGAAAGAGAGTATGCTCTCTTATTGATATAACCCGCTTTCTTCAAAGCCTCTGGGAAGTTTTCATACTTGCCGTATATTTGCCTCTGCATTGTAGTTTCATCTGCAGACACAATACCCAAATGAGTGCATACAGAAAACCACCGATTCTGGTCCAATCGAAAGATCATTGTCATCATTGTTTTTGATGTCCCAACCCTATCTGAAAACATATTATCTTGGAGTTTCTTGAACGTGTTGGACTTGGCCAAGTTTAAGGCGCCCCAAGCCTTGCAATTGTTTTCTTTGAGTTTACTTATATGGTGGAAACTGGGTCTTCCTTTTCCTGGTTTTTTTGCATCGTCAACCCCATTTTCCTGCGGAATGAAACTTTGCAAGCCTATTGAATTGTGCTCCGAGAAGTCACGTTTTGACTTTAACTCACTCTCCATGTCTTTCAAACAAACTGGTTTGCCGTCAGGCACCATTAAGTCAATCTCCCACATTTCAAGCGGAACCGCGATTCGTTCTTCTCTGGAGCCCATAAAGATCTCTGTGGTGTAATAATCTCCAAGTTTGGATAAAGGATGTTTGACAAAGTCGCCATGTCCCTTGGCCAAGACATCTCGAGATTCAAAGTCCATGTTCATCAGAATAATACCCTCGGATTGCATCACTATAGGCAGAGATGGGCTTATAGGTGTATGGAGGATATTTATTGATCCGCAGTCCAGCTGATTTTCCGGTGTGTCGTCGGGTTGTCTGGTCAGACAAAAGACAAACAGACAGACAGACAGACAGACAGACAGACAGACAGACAGACAGACGGTCAATCAGTCAATCAGTCAATCAGTCACTCAGTCAATCAGTCAATCAGTCACTCAGTCAATCAGTCAATCAGTCAATCAGTCAATCAGTCAATCAGTCAATCAGTCAATCAGTCAATCAGTCAATCAGTCAATCAGTCACTCAGTCAAGTCCGGTTAGAAGAGCCATCCACATTTGGATCACCAGAGGAAATTGATAAGTCCTCTTTCAATTCTTTTTGGTCATTCATAGACAGCTCATGGATTGGAAATAAAAGTGCACTTGAGGCCATTAATGGCAAAAGTGATAGGTATCTTGTTAACATTGATGATGTATAGGAATATCATAGGAACATAGGGCACTCCCATATTTGAATACATATATGTAAATATATATTTTCTTACAAACAAAAAACATGATTCATGAAACATAATTGCCGTTTGAAAAGCCGGCTCGAGTTTCCATTTGGACACAAGGAGGGAATGAATTTCCATTTGGCAACAAGAAGAGATTGATTTTCCATTTGGCAACAAGAAGAGATTGATTTTCCATTTGGCCGCTAGGAGGGAATGAATTGTTTTTCTTTGTTTTTGTTCTTTTTTTTCTTTCTTTTTNTTTTTTTTTTTTTTTTTTTTTTTTTTTTTTTTTTTTTTTTTTTTTTTTTTGGTCACGAGTAGGCGTTCAGTAGTATGCCTCTTGAATCAATGGACTTCTCGGTCGGAGCATGAGTCTCTCCCGTAATTGTATCAATGATTAAAATCCGCTGACAATGTATTGTCATTGTCAAAAACAATATGTGGGAACAACCTTATTTGGTAATTTTCTGGTGACCCCCAACTCCCATTTGAATAGTTGTAGTTAGCGGCAAAACAACAGAGGAGATCTTTCTTGAACATACTCAAGTTTCAAGACCTCAAGTTTCAAGACCTCAGGTTAGGAAATATCAAGATATATAAATACAAATCCAGTATGAGTATAAAGACATTATAGAGCCTGATCTTCGAATTCGCTTACTTCCTTTGTTCAAAAAAAGGGGAGGTTTATTATTGTTGGGATATGTGAAAAAGGCCAACCTTAAGTTTCAGTCATTGTGAAACCGTTTACCTACAGTACAAAGGTAAGATACAGGTTTTGGACCGATCTGGACAAGTCCTACATGTTTCAGAGATGCATAGTGCAGATGAAACAAGGATATGTACATGATGAAGATGCCGGACACTCCTCATGCACAATCATTTACGAGACTCTCCGGTATTGGAAGTGGGACTTCCGAGGGTCAACTATATATATAGAGGGGTTCTCGCTCTGGAGTGAGGAGTAAAAAAATAAAGGAGGAACAGAAGAAAAAGCCATGATGTCCTTACTATGAGAGATTAGTATAGTATAGTATAGATACAAATACAGATAAGAATAGCGCAATGACAGAGGAAATGAATATTCAAGTTCCACAATTGTTCCATGGGGATCAAGGACTAAGGCCATAACCCCTTCACCCAGCTTATGCGATGTTAAATGATACAAATGGAAAAACGTCATGCCACCTTTACTAATTCAATTAATTATCTTGGGATGCAGGGAAGTTTTTCAAGGGAATGTGATAAAAACCAAGAGAAAAAAAAAAGAAAAAAAAACCAAGAGAAAAAAGAAAGAAAGAAAAAGAAAGAAAGAAAGAAAAAGAAAGAAAGAAAAAGAAAGAAAGAAAAAAAAGAAACATTAGTTCCTTTGATCCGTCCATAATCACACAGGACTCCTTAATCTTTGCCGATTAAGAGGGTCAAATGAAGGACAATTCCTAAAAGAGTCTATTTGATATTTGATATCGTGCCATACATCAAAACAAGTATGATTCCGGAATGACTCATCAATTACTTGGATAACATAACTTATGCATGGTCTACTGTTGAATATAAAGTGTACTAAAACTCGGGTGTTCGAAGCTATTGTTCCTGCTCGCTCATTAACTCCATGACCTGTCGATTTCTTACTTCTGTATGTACCGTGTTCACAGGTACTTCAGGTGAACATTTCAATAGCCAAGGAGTACACTCTAACGTACCATATTGGTTGTTAGGTATAAAGTGAGTCTCATAAGTCATTTCCAAAAGTGGGTCCCAAAATTCAGTCCCAAAATTCAGTCCCAAACTTCAGTCTCTAAATTCAGTCTCTAAATTCAGTCTCTGATACATAGTGTCAAGAGAGGCATATACTTGAGGAGTTACATGTGGGCTTGTTCTTGATGATCCTGGCTGGTTCTGACTGTTTGTGAGGGTGTGGAAGTAAAGAACTGGGTGTGTTCCTGTTATGTTCTTTTGATACATTTATGCTTTATTAATACTATGTTCGCTGATGGTTCTTCAAAGAGAGGAACTGGAGCGACATGTATACCTTTGGGAGAAATGTGGTATTTGAAAATCTCTCCATTAGAACAATGGTAGAGACTGTTCTAGAATATTTGCCCGGTGTTTTCAATGACCATGACCATTATTACGATCCAACTGAAAGGGCTTTATAATACCTCTATAGACAGGGCCCTACTTATGGTGGATTCAATAAGTATAGTTGGTTTAATATAGTATAGCACAGTACAATACAGTGCATGCTATATATATATACCACTATAAGAAACTGTGGGGTCAGTGCTCATAACCAGGAGTCCAAACTTAACCTCCCAATCTATAAGAGCACAGCCATCTCTTATAGATAGAATTATAGTGATATTGTATTTGTCTACTATTAGTCTATGGTGTATACACTCCTGGACCGTAGTGGGTCGCAGACCCGTGCACCGCAATTATAGATCACCTCTAAACTACACTCTCCACGTGACTCGCCAACTATGGACCCCGACTTTTCCAAGCCCAAAGCGTCTATACCCAACGCCCGCCAGAATATTCTGGCTACCGCCAACCTGGCACGTGCTTCTGTGGAGACCCATTTACTGGGAAGAATGCCTCTGCGTCAGCAAACCTCGGCCACACTCCATAGTAGAATGGCCCATGCTCCGACTCGGCGGCTGGGACCACCACCAATGGATTCTACGGGTCTGGTTGCATCAGAACTCTCTTTTTCCTGCCCGAAAGGGCCCGGATTGGGCCAATCCACTGATATACATATGGAAAGGGATATTACGTCTATATCCCCAACCCGAAGTCCCGGAAAAAGTCGTTCTGGGGTAAATCCAAAGCAGCAATTCATTCAAACCACTTATGGAAGTGCTAGAACGACCCAAACTACGTTGAAAACGGGTGAAAACTCCTCCAGAACTCCTCATTTCAACCCGTCATCCTCGTTCCCCACCCAAATGCCTAGAAATCCATCAAATTCCACTGAAATTACGCTGAAACACTCTATCCATGTTCCAGCACAATCCCATATTGGCCCATGCAAAAACCCCCAATGTGCCTCATGTGGAACGGTCATTATCCCTCTGCCCAAGGCCACGTACCCTATACAGGAACGGCCGTCGATCACCATTGGTGACTGGAGTATCTTCACCGTCAAGGGCCCCATTTGCCTGTCCGATGAACTCGATGCATTGAACGCCTCTCGCTACGACTTTCCACTTCCGGAAATGATCTTCGGCAACAACTGCGTCCGCTTATACCATGAAAAGACCGGAGCATCTATTGAATTCAATACTCTCGATGCTCTAGACTCGTTGGCCCTGCATGCAGACTATAAGGTGGCTTACTATAAAGAATGGCTTAGTACTCGCCCTAAGGCTGAACAAAAAGAGGCCCAGGACTTGGCAGAAAAGAAAGAGTTTGATAAGAAATTGGTTGGTGGTGGTAGTGTGCAGGACCGTTCACGTGACTCTACCAAAAATCCCCAAACTGACAAAGACACAACTGACAATGACCAAAGGGATAATGACCAAAGGGACAAAGAGATAAAAGAAGGGGTTCTGAATCTGGTTCTGAATCTGGGGGGAAAGGGAAATCGGGAGAAAGAACTCCGGGAGTCTAGAGAAGGAGCGTCCGATTTCGGAGATCTGCCTCCACTTGAATCAGTTAAACCTTACGATTGGACCTACTCCACCAACTATACAGGAACGGTTGCCCAGATGCAGTTCGAGGCCAGTGAAGAACTGATTCCGCTTGAAAAATTGATTCGTCAGGATCCCATTCTTTTCTTCGACGAATCCATTTTGTTCGAGGACGAATTGGGTGATAATGGTATCTCCATGTACCTGACCAAAGTGCGCGTGATGAACTCGTGTCTTCTCTTGTTGGGGCGATTTTCTATGCGGATCGATGACGTGGCCTTTCGGATCAGAGATACCCGAGTGTATATTGATTTTGACACGGGGCTCGTGATGCGGGAGTATAAGTGTCAGGAGGCCAGTTACGAGACGTTGCTTCGGAAGGTGAGTGGCCGGAGTTCGGACCCGAAGAAACAATTAAGGGATTCCAATTGGGTATCTCAGAATACTCCTGTGATAAGCAAGAAGGTTGAAGTTGCTACTTTGACTGGGTAACTGAAACTGAAACTAAAAGAGGAAGGGAAAGAGGAAGAGGAAGAGGAAGGGAAAGAGAATTAATGGAATTTTTTGGGAGATAGTGGTGGTGTCTTGTATACAGGTGTTTTAACCTGTATATAAGACACTTTCTTGGACTAATTCACTAATTCCCAAGATAAATCCACCCTCTCTCTCTCTCTCTCTCTATCTTTTTTCCGGCCATTATTTCGGGGGAAACCATGGCCTCTTGTCTATTTCATTGACTGTTTTATTGAAGTGACTTTAGTGGAGACTGGGTTGGGGATTTTTGTTTACGTGCGCGACTCAATTTCCCAGTGGCCGCGAAGCGAAGTCCAAGGCATCTCAACACCACTCTATTCCACTACCACAACCATGTTTCAGCGCCTTGCGAGTGGCAAAACGCTCGTGCAGTCGGTCACAAATAAACGGCTCTTGCATCAGGTACCGGTTCTTCCCCGGCATACAGAGTTCGCCCGTTCAGGAGTGGCCGGATTATATTCCGAAAGTGGATATGCTTCCGCTTGGACGCATTACCAGAACTTTCTTACCACGTCTCTCACCATGAAGACAACCGGTGGACGTCACGAAGGGCTTTCTCCATATCAAATTTTGCTTTCAACCGCTAAGCGGACCACCGAGCAAAACATTTTTTTCTACGCCTCCCAGGCTCACAATAACCATTTTTTCTTCCAGCAATTGGCGCCAAAAGAAGAAGCTCAAAAAACAAAACCTTCTCGTTTTTTAATGGAGAGATTATCAGGTATAACCAGTCTTGAACAGTTGCGTGAAAAAGTGATGGAAATGGCCCGGGGGGTGGAGGGCCAGGGGTGGATTTTCTTGGTGGAAAGCCCAGATAAGAGTATCCGGTTGGTCACGTGCCACAACGATGGTACTCCATATTATTATGGTAAAAACCAAAGTTTGGACTTGAACGGCGTCATTGGTGACGATAAGTATACGGCGTTGAAGCAGGTGCAGGAACAGGCCCGTGAAGACTCTTTGGACTTTACCTTGCCTCTTTTGGCTTTCAATCTCTGGGACGTCGCTTACTACCATGACTATGGACTTACGGGCAGAGATGAGTATCTCCGTAACGTGTTTGAGTGTATTAACTGGGATGTTGTTAATAAGCGGTTGTTCCAGGTGTAACGGCAAAGTCAAGGTGACAGGACACGAGACACGAAACACGAGACACGAAACAGGAAATGACATGAAGTGGCTTTGACAGAAGTGACAGTGACAGCCAAGTGATATTTACTGAAAATGATACTTACTGAAAGTGATATTTACTGAAAATGATATTTACTGAAAGTATTACTTACTGACATGACAGGAAGTGACATTGACAGAAGTGAAAGGAAAGTGATAGTGTCTACTTTGTCTACGTTTTCTACCGTGTTTTTTAAGTCTAAAGTCTAGCTGTCGTCTACTCTGGTGTGTCTACTCTGGTGTGTCTACTCTGGTGTGTCCACTCTGGTGTGTCCACTCGGTGTCCGTCTCTAGTCCCTGGTCTCTGGCCTAGTCCTTGTCATTTGTCAGTCTAGCAGTATCATTTTCTAGTTGCTGGTGTCTAGTGTCCCTGACCGTCTGCAATCTGTCCAGTGTCTACTGGTTGTATATAATCACAGAATGTAATAGAATTAAATATTCTTTCTCAACTACACTACCTAACTCCCAGCCATACCACTAACTCTACTGACTACTCTATACTGACTACTCTATACTGACTACTCTATACTGACTACTCTATACTGACTACTCTATACTGACTACTCTATACTGACTACTTTATACTGACTACTCTATACTGACTACTCTATACTGGCTGTACTGACTACTTTGATCATTCAAGTCGACGATTCCAAAGAAACGAAGTCATGGTGCTAGACAGTCCACATTGCTTACACTAAAGACTATTGCCTGTATTATATAACCAACTAGTCACCAGCCAAAGAGGTTAAAGAAGATTAGTCTAAGATATTCAACATTCCTTTGTAGTAGTCTATTATGTTCTTTGCTACATTTATACGTAACTGCTCATATTTCACCCTGGCACTTTGGGTTATCACCTGGAAGGTCTTCAAACCAAACATATCTTCCGAAGGGTCTTCAAACCAATCGTATCTTCAGAAGGTCTTCAAACCAATCGTATCTTCAGAAGGTCTTCAAACCAATCGTATCTTCAGAAGGTCTTCAAAACAATCATATCTTCAGAAGGTCTTCAAACCAAACATATCTCCAGATATATATCTTCAGAGAGAAGGGAAAGGCCAAGGCGTTCCAGATCCAAAACTTGTCCTTAGCTGCCCTCTCCAGAGATGTGTCAGCGGGCTGATCTACAAGCTTATCCATGAGCGTTGACGGAATTGGCACATGCAGGCACCACGTTGGTCAAAATGGGGAGAGAGAGGGGAGGGGAGGGGAGGTGGGGGGGCATCACCGCTCTAGGCTGTATATCGGTGACCTTGAGGGGTCTTTGGCCATAGCCTCATCTGGTCAACACTATAAACTCTGTTGCATATGTAGTAAGACCAAAAATAAGCCATACATTATCAAAAGCCACGGTTCCAGGCGTAGGCATATCTTTAGTGGTGGCAATACCTTTGACGAACTCAAACTCAGGAAAAGTGTTTATGGAGTTTATAATTAAGAAGTGACTAATAGTGTCGTTCAGTTTTCTGGTCGAGAGTGGGATGTAGGTTTTGCCGGATTTGATGAAGAAGACATTTGGGAGGCTAGGATGTTCCTGAGGTATCGTTAAATCTTTGGGATTGTTTTTTGGTGTATCAACCGGTTTAGGTACAGATCCACTTTGAGCTTGTCCTCCACTTTGAGCTTGTCCTCCACTTTGAGCTTGTCCTCCACCTAGTTCTAGGAGGATATCGTCAGGCCCTTTGTTGTTGTTTTTTACCTTCACAGATACCGATGATCGGGTCCGATACTATGCGTGTGAGTCTTTATACACCATAGAGAAAGATAGCGACAGGCGAGATTCTTCTTTTCTTCCTATTTATGTAGATCAAAGACTCCTTATTTATCTAAAGTAACTAGTTTCTCTTTATCTAAAGTAACTAGTTTCTCTTTATCCAAAGTAACTAGTTTCTATTTATCTATCTACAAGACGGTTTTCCCTTTTTTTTATAATAGCTCATACGTGTTCATCTAGAATAATTCAAATGGATGTATCTAGAATGACGAGTCTCTATGTATCATTACAAATTTTATTAATACTAAAGTATTTATGCTTGAAAGTAAAAACTAAAGAAGAATTCTTATAGTAAGTAGGCACCAAATGTTAGATCCACAATAGGTAGAACACTACCTATAGATACAATATAGAGCCTACGATGTCCGATTCTAGTAGTGTCGACTACAAATGCCATTTCTGTAACACGGGATTTGGTCGTTGTGACAACTCGTGAATCCGAGGCCCCTATTTCACATGCCAGAACGATACTTCCATTGTTCTGGTGGAGAGTTTTTCGAAGCCACGTTTCTCTCAAAGGTATATAAGCCACCCCAGTTCCTCTCTTTGAGGAACCATCAACGAATACAAGTTTAGGCATAAATGTATTGAAAGAACATAACACCAAAAATTTAGTATGTTTATGATGATACAAGAAACATGAAACCAGACAGTAGATACTACAGAGTAGAGAGTGGACACTTTACAAGTTAACTGAGGCCAAATAGATATGGGTGAATTAATGTGAGTTATATTTTTCTATTTCCCAAATTGTTCCTTAAAATGGATGATTTTGGGCATAACAGCTCCAACGTTTTCAGATAAAGCTGCCACAACTTTGGTGTATATCTGGAGATACAATTGGTTTGAAGACCTTCTGAAAATACGATTGGTTTGAAGACCCTTCTGAAGACACGATTGTTTTGAAGACCCTTCTGAAGATACGATTGTTTTGAAGACCTTCTGAAGATACGATTGGTTTGAAGACCCTTCTGAAGATACGATTGTTTTGAAGACCCTTCTGAAGATACGATTGGTTTGAAGACCCTTCTGTTCTTCTCTTATTCCTAGCCAGCAATCGAAAGTGTAGCACAAGCTTATTTTATCTACTTCTACTTCTATCAAATTTGTGACTTTGCTTATATTTAATTTTTCTAATATTAATGTATATATCAACTGACGGAGAATATACCAAGATGTCTCCCCACACCAGACGCACCAATATCAGTTCCAATATAATTGGTGTTGTTAGATCCACAATAGGTAGCACACTACGTATTGATACAAATGGAGCCTACGATGTCCGAATCTAGTAGTGTCTACTACAAATGCCGTGACAAGTCATTTGGTCATTGTGACAAGTCATCTGGTCGTTGAGACACGTCATTTGGTCGTTCTAACAAGTCATTTGGTCGTTGTGACACGGCATTTGGTCGTTGTGACACGGCATTTGGTTGTTGTGACAACTCGTGAATCAGAGGACCTTTTCAAACATTCCAGAAAAATCCTTACTATTGTTCTGGTGGAGAGTTTTTCGGTGCCACGTTTCTCTCAAAGTTATATAAGCCACTCCGGTTCCTCTCTTTGAGGAACCATCAACGAATATAAGTTTGGGCAACACACGTTATAAAGAACATAACAATTACCATACAATTACCATACAATTACCATACAATTACCATACAATTACCATACAATTACCATACAATTACCATACAATTACCATACAATTACCATACAATTACCATACAATTACCATACAATTACCATACAATTACCATACAATTACCATACAATTACCATACAATTACCATACAATTACCATACAATTACCATACAATTACCATACAATTACCATACAATTACCATACAATTACCATACAATTACCATACAATTACCATACAATTACCATACAATTACCATACAATTACCATACAATTACCATACAATTACCATACAATTACCATACAATTACCATACAATTACCATACAATTACCATACAATTACCATACAATTACCATACAATTACCATACAATTACCATACAATTACCATACAATTACCATACAATTACCATACAATTACCATACAATTACCATACAATTACCATACAATTACCATACAATTACCATACAATTACCATACAATTACCATACAATTACCATACAATTACCATACAATTACCATACAATTACCATACAATTACCATACAATTACCATACAATTACCATACAATTACCATACAATTACCATACAATTACCATACAATTACCATACAATTACCATACAATTACCATACAATTACCATACAATTACCATACAATTACCATACAATTACTGTTGAGAATTTGCCTTAACTCTCTGATAATTTGGAATTGTTATGACGTTGGTCTCCAATAATTCTCTTCGGTATGGTGATTCAGGGTTCATCTTAGACCACTTATATTCATCTCTAAACTAGATATCAGACTGTTCTCACAATCGATACCGCTCAAACTAGAGCGGGATCCTCTATACATATAGTTCGGCCCGGGAACTCCTAAGCCGATCTCTGTCTCCTTCATCCATCTCTCTAACTTACATTGTCTTCTCGAAGATAACGCCCAGAGTTAGACGAGAGCTACACCAGATCTTAGACGAGAACCCAACGAGGCTTGGCTCTAGCTATGTCTTTCTTCAACAATACCCAACCTTGTGTCATCTGAATGCCTTCACATGAAAATGCAGTACCCGTATTCTCATCAGGCATATACAGTGTTGTTCAAAACTATTCAAACCAGTGTGACCAAATGGTTAAAACCACACTACCAAAATTCAACAAACCAATGATTCAAAAAAGTTTCGTAACTCTTCGCACAATCTTTCAAACCAAAATGGCATAATATTCCACCCCAACTTTCATTAGAATTCAACACTCTGAATTCTTAAATGTAAAGGATTGTTTCATATGTTTCACATTTGGGAGTCTTTCAGTACCAATCAGGGTCCAATGATGGGTCAAAACAGACGGATGGAACATGAACTGGTATGAATTTGTATTGGCGAGAGAAAACCGTTTCGAGGGGGATAGCGCTCTATTTATATTTTTTGTTCGTAACATCCCCTCATTTGCCACCACTCTGATTTACAGCCATTCGCGCACTACTCTCTGATTTTCAGCCATCCGCGCACCACAACATATAAGAACAGAGACCCCCCCCCTCACCATTGATACCATTTTTTAAACCACTCTCTAGGCCACTACTTATAACACTCTTTAGGCCATTACTTATACCATTATTTAAACCATTGTTTAAACCATTGTTTAAACCAGTCGTGCCATACTATCTTGATGTATATATACACAAAAGCAAATTACTAGAGTGCATGAATAAGTGCATGAATTGATATCTGAAGATATGATTGGTTTGAAGACCTTGTTTGGGGGATTATGTGTATTGGTTTGATTGCTTTTGCTAGTGTGGTTTGAATTGTTTTTCTACGCTGGTATGAACCATTCAGTCTTCTAGGTTAGAAGCTTTTTGTCTTGCTGGTTTGAATACTTTTGAAAAACACTGTATCACATGTTTCACAAGTTCAACAATTACCTTACAATTACCATTCAATTACTGATCTACTGATCATAGAATTAACTATGCCCGCGTCTACTATCTACTATAGTGAAGAACCCAGTTGAGCACTTTTCACCATACTGATATTCAAGCCTACAGCCTGCAAAGAGCCAAATAATCGAATTCAAGGAATGTTCAAAAAAGATACAAGTAGAAATGGAATAGAGACATTATAGAGACACTATGATGATACCTACCTCACAAAATCTACACTCACTATAATCTCAGTTGCACTATATTGTGCTGTACTACACTACACCATACTATACTATGTATATTGTATGTCTACTACAATAACCGTGGGGACAAACGAAGCCAGGATGAAGCAAGGATGAAACAAGGATGAAGCAAGGATGAAACAAGAACGAAACAAGGATGAAACAAGAACGAAACAAGGATGAAACAAGAACGAAACAAGGATGAAACAAGAACGAAACAAGGATGAAACAATATACACAAGATGAAACAAAAGGAATAAAATGAATAAAAGGAATAAAAGAATGTAAATGCACTTCCTAGTTTTCATATCATGACTTTGTCCTTTGAATTGTTAAAATCTTTGCCAGATCCCAAATCCTCAGTGCTTGAAATAAACTCAATAGTACCCCGGTTTTGTATTTTTTTCACCAGCTGACAATCCACTATCGGTACCCTGGTCCCTTATATGTACCACCTCTCCTTCAGTACACTATCGTCTATCGTCCGAGGTAACGACCTAGGGAACTATCGATATCGGCAACTTTGGTCCATCGTTACCTCAGTCTAAAGACCTCAGTATCGACCTCAGTAACGACCTCGGTAACGATTTATAAACCGTCACATTGGTACTCACTAGATAAGGCATCCTGCATGGACGACACCCGAGGAATCTCCCCCAACTTCTCCAGAAGTTCCTGACAATCCACAATTATCCCATTCAACCGTTCATCCTCATGCCAATTGGTGGGAAGACACAAGACCATTTGGGGAATTAAATCGGTTAAAATCGAAAGGAGTCGGGTTTTTTTCTCGAGCTTTTTATGTTCTCTTAGTAGCGTTCGCAGTCGTTTTGGGTCGGAATCACCACCAAATTGATTCTGAAACGTATTTTCTAAAGCATGAAGATCCGCCGCTAGACTTCGAAGTCGGGTCACGTGCAAAGTCATTTTATCATGCACAAGTTTTTGGATTTCACCCTCTTTCTCCGCCACATTCCCCAATTGGGCTAAACTCCGCTCGTACGCCGGAATTAAGCGGTGGATATTGGCGGGATGGGCATTAAACGCCGATCCCAACTTCTTAATGTTATTCAAAACGCTTAACTCCGCATTAGTTAACGCCAGGTTCTCCTGAAATATCAGACGGAGAAGCGGTAGTGCTGCGGCCAAAATGAGCCCGAGGTCCTGGCGCTTGAAATCGGCCATCTGGCCGAGAAATTCCCCGATTTGGTCATTGCTTTTATTCCTAAAAACAGGCGTATCAAAAACATCACTATACGTTTTAGTTATCTGGTTCAGATCTTGCGTCACGAGTTCCTGGATCCGGTTCAAATACACCAAATGGTCAAGTTTTTGGCTTAGCTCGGAGATCGCCGAAAAATAGCCCGTTTCGGGTAAAACGTTCTCGGGCCCGCGCGCGGTATCGGGCCAAAGTTCGGGGATACCAAACTCATGTTCGAGCTCAACCAAAAGCTCCTCACATGTCTCCGAAAGTGTAGGCCCAGGCATACTGTTTACTTTGATGTTCAGGTCGCGTTTTATGGTGGTACTGCAGATACGACCCGATCGACCAAAAGAACCAGAACCAGAAAATCAGAAACCAGAGAATTGGATATTCAGGAAAAGGAAAAGGAATGTTTCGTCATAAAGACTGTGATTATTCACTATGAAAATGCACCACTGAAAAAAATTCGGGAAAGAATTAAAAGGGTCGTGCGAGACTCATAACAGTGCCAACGAACGTTTTACTTAATCAGGCATATATATAAAATATTACATTGGTCATCAACAGCCCGAAATCCTCTCCCCGTTTTATTTGGATTATTAGACAACTTGATATTTAGCTATTTGACAGAAAAAGAGCTGACCACTATTAGATAAGTGCTTGTATGCCGTACACAGATATACTACAGTAATACACTACAGATAACACATTAGTAAGTGAAACAAATACTTTTACTTCTGAAATTTCACATTCTCAATCAAAGAATCTATCAGATACTCTCTCTATACCTTGGTATTCAAGTATTATAACAGGGTCGTGCGCGACACAAACATATAACAAATGATACATTACAGAAAACACTGGGATATATGAAGCATTGGCACAAGTCAAAACATAAAATCATTATTACAAAGCTACGGTTTGCTTTAGTCTCTAAAGTACTGTATTCTATGAAAGGTCGTGCGAGACACATAACGATACCAACGAATACACAGGTATATTATGGGGTGCATCTGATGTATTGTACTAATGATTGAAAGCAGTAATGATAGGCATTTGTGAAACTAACTCTTGATTATTTGACTAATTAAAATGTGGCTATTTCTGACAGAATACACGCTTATATGCAGAATATTTGTATAGCATCATAAAATAGTCAAGCTGGAACATTTATTACTAGACATACCAATACTGAAATAGTGCCTGACTTCCATACCTAACTCATTAATCCAAGAATAACCCCCTAAATTCACTACTTAGCTTACAGTGTAAGGTTTTTTGGAAGGTCGTGCGAGACTCATACACATACCAACGATTGACCCAACCTTCTGGCAAAACAACAGCTGACCCATAAAAATCTCATAATCTCAACCTAACACTTAACCTAAAATAGTCTCATTGAAACCCTAAAATTTCCCATCCCTGTAGCCGTTTTTATTTCTTTGTTTTATGTCACCATATAAATTATACACACACCCGTACACCTCACCACACCTCACATTCTCAACCTCCACTACTCAACTCACTCTACACCATGGAAAAGCAAAAGTATCTCGACATCGTGGCCACGGGGGTGTTCACTAAGTTCGGTCCCGATGCCTTAGATGCACTCCACGCCGAGGTGGCCCTTTTCCTCGCCCAAAATGCCGACACTTTGGATGCCGCCGAGCTCTTTGATATCTATGAACTCCAGTTCTATGTGCTGCTCCTTACAAACCGGGATATCGAGGCCAAATCGTACTTGGACCGATTCAACGATCAATTTGCAGGCCAAGGCCCATCACAGAAGATTATGGTGCTTCGGCTGATGTACTATGAAGCAACAGGAGACCTGAAGGCGGCGATTGCCGCATTGGGTAATAATCCGGACGAGTTGCGGGCGTCGCGGAGGTTGGCGGCGTTTTCGCGGACGCGGGCCGATGGCTCTAAGAACTGGACCGAATACGCCAAATCCTTGAATTATTACCTTAACCTTCAGCCGGCTGATGTGCAGGCATGGGCTGAATTGGGTGATGTTTATGCCGAATTGGGTCACTACGATAAAGCTGTGTTTTGCTGGAAAGAGGTACTTTTACATCGGCCGACTGCATATAACGCGTTCGCCAAAATCGGTACTCTCCATTATACGCTGCACCTCTACCTCTTGCTGAAAAAACCAGAGAAAAAGGAGGCTCTTTTAGAAGTACTTGATGCTGTGGAAGGTGCACGTGACTCATTCTTACGTGCTGTCGAAATTAGTGAGTCCTGCACAGAGGCTTGGCTCGGCCTTTACTTGCTATCAAAATCAGAGCTTCTTTCAAAACTCGCCAAGAATCGAACCATGGGAACTTTGCCCCGCGTGATGGCCGTGTCACGTGACCTCGACTCCCTCCAACCTTTGGCCCAAAAGATGGTCATGAAGCATGACAATTTGGACGAATCGGCCTTTAATTCCCTTATCAGTTCGCAGAAAATCGAAGCCTAATCAATGAAAAGCTTGATCTTATATTTTAGTTGCTTTTTTTTTTCGCCTGCTTCCCCGCCTTTCCGGATTTTCCCTACTTTTTTTTTTTGGAAAATCTCCAGCAATTCCCAGAATTCGACCCTACATTAAACATTATGGACAAGGTTTATTGACTATAAACATCAGAACGACATACTATAGAACACTATGCAGTTGAGGCTATAGCATAGTATGCAGTCTATGACTCATATTGAGTCTTAGTGCTTTTCGCCGCATTTGCAAGTGTCTCCGCATTTGCAGACTTCACAGGTACAGGTGGATGGTTCTTGGTAGTTCTTCATTTTGATGATGGGGAAACAAGAACATGGGGGAAAGTGTCCATATTTATAGGCCAGCGGGGTGTGCAGCACGCCTGACCTCGGCAATCAAGATAGCGCGGGTATGTGCAGGCGCACGTGTTTGCTGGCTACTTAGACGTACTTGCAGATGGACCGAACTTTGGCCAAATCCGGCCCCATTCTTGCCCCATTCCGGCCCGCATCCATACACCACTCCATAACACCATCTCCGTAACACCAATTCCAAAATACTATCTCCCGTATCTTATTCCATAATATTATTCCATAAAACTACGTTCTATCCCAAATTCAATTTTCACCCAAAACTTTCTTAGTTCCCCGTTTCTTCTTTCAATGCAGGCCTAAAGACAACGCCTTAAAACCGGGACTGGATGCAGTCTTTGAGACCCAAAGTCTTAGAGTGTTGGGTGGTATCTGCAGTCTGAATTTCAGAAGAATTCCTAAGCTTCCAAATTACCCAAGATGCTTTGCGTGGAATCTGAAATAATCAATGGGGGGGTTTTGAGTAAATGCAATAGAACAATAGATCAAAATAGGAGGCGGTGGTATGATTGGAATGTAAGGAGTGCACATAGGATGTGTGGCTTATGTGCAGGCCTGCGATATAAGCGCGTGGAAAGGTGTCGCGTGACGTTTATTTGGATACGAGAAATTTCAACATTACGACTGAGCCAAACGTTTAAGTGCAAGTGCAGGCTAATTCAGTCCAAGTGCAGGTTGATTCATGCCAAGTGCAGGTTGATTCATGCCAAGTGCAGGTTGATTCATGCCAAGTGCAGGTTGGTTTGGGCTACGTGCAGGATATTTAAGGCTAAGTACAGGATAAGTACAGTTCTGGAACCATCTGGAACATACCCTGCATTCATTGATCCAAGTTACGACAAGCCCGAAACGGCAATACAGGTGAAAAAGGAAAACAGTATACCTTTACGAGTCTACTCTTTACCCTACTACTCCACCTTACTACTTCACTTTACTACTCCACTTTACTACGCTACTCCACTTTACTACACTACTCCTTTTCTCTACCCTACACTACATTCTACTATACATTCTACTATACATTCTAGTATACATTCTAGTATACACTCTAGTATACACTCTAGTATACATTCTACTATACATTCTAGTATACATTCTAGTATACACTCTAGTATACATTCTACTATACATTCTAGTATACATTCTACTATACATTCTAGTATACATTCTACACTACAGGTAATGGAATATACATCTGTAGAAATAGTTCAAATAGTAGAAGTAGTAGAGAATAGAAATTTAGAAAATAAAGAAATAGTAGTTTTCGTAAAATAACAACTTCTCAATGATGCTTCCCATTTACTGGGCTATGATATTAGGTACAGTGTTTTTCAAAACTATTCAAACTAGTGCGGCAGTATGATTCAAACCACCGCGACAAAAAGTTTCGTACCCCTTCGCACAATCTTACAAACCAAATTTGCGTAGTGTTTGGTTTGAAACATGTTGTTGCAGTGGTTTGAATCACTTTGTCGCACTAGTTTGAATAGTTTTGTCGCGGTGGTTTGAATAGTATCGAATAACACTGTACACATTACCCTACTACTTTAAACTCCACCTTACTACACTGTTACTGATCTGTTACTGATCTGTTACTGATCTGTTACTGATCTGTTACTGATCTGTTACTCATCTGTTACTCATCTGTTACTCATCTGTTACTGATCTGTTACTCATCTGTTACTGATCTGTTACTGATCTGTTACTGATCTGTTACTCATCTGTTACTGATCTGTTACTCATCTGTTACTATTAGAAAACAGATATTGATACTTATTCATATCACTGTTACTGATGTGATGCTGATGTGATACTGATGTGATACTGATGTGATACTGGTGTGATACTGTTCTGTTCTTGATCTTTTACTGATGTTACTGGTCTGTCACTATTAGCTATCAGATATTGATACTAATACGTATCATTGGTACTGGCTATTGGTACTCATTATTGATAATAGTGATTTGGAACTGATCTGTGACTGTTCTGTTACTGTTACTGTTACTAATACTGTTACTAATACTGTTACTAATACTGTTACTAATACTGTTACTAATACTGTTACTGTTACTGTTACTGTAACTGTTACTAATACTGTTACTGTTACTGTTACTAATACTGTTACTAATACTGTTACTAATACTGTTACTAATACTGTTACTAATACTGATCTAATACTCACCAATATCAAGGCGTGACCCAGATCTCCCGGGAGTATACCACTACATTGCCTAATTGGAGCATTACTGATTGGAATATTACTGGTTAGAGCATTATTGATTGGGGCATTGTCTCATTGGAACATTGTCTCATTGGAACATTGTCTCATTGGAATATTGCCTTGGAACATTGCCTAATTGGAGCATTGCTGAATTAGAGCATTGCCTCATGGATTTACTATTTGCCGAACGTGAGGAAGAATAATCCTATAGTGCCATTCCATGAATGAGAGTGTGTTTGAAGATTCAAAATGATAATGCCATATATATGAACCATATATTTCAGGATCAACATCTAGTTATTGCTTCTTCTGGGCTCAGTGCTGTTTTTTTCTGTACCAGTACAAACCCAAATAACGAGAAACCAAAATGGAGAAGAATACTGAAACTGGTCTGTTACTGTTCTGTTACTGGTCTGTTACTGGTCTGTTACTGGTCTGTTACTGGTCTGTTACTGGTCTGAAACTGATCTGAAACTGGTCTGAAACTGGTCTGAAACTGATCTGTGACTGGTCTGTTACTGGTCTGAAACTGGTCTGAAACTGATCTGTGACTGTTCTGTTACTGTTACTAATACTGTTTGTTGGTACTGAAACATAGGTTATTGATTTATATGTAGGTCAGGGAATTAACATACAGGACTATATAGGTTTTAACATAAAGGGGCTCATACAGGGACTTAACATACAGGTATAGATGATATTGAGAATGAGCAACATATAATCATTCCAGAAAAGGAAGGTGAACGTTCATGAAATTCTAGAGTATGCTATACCACCTCTATATGGTATTCTTGATAATGACTATTTGACTGATAATTGACTGATCCACAACTTTGTCAGATACCCTTTAATCTGGATATACAATTCTGTAAACTTTTGATGTGTAGGCGAAGAGGCAGCAACAGCTGGAGCAAAAGAAGAACTGGCAGCAACTGGAGCAGCAGAAGAACTGGCAGCAACTGGAGCAGCAGAAGAAGAAGAAGAAGAAGAAGAAGAAGCACCAGCTGCAGCAGAGGAAGAAGCAGGAGCACTGTTGGAAGCACCTTTGGAAGCAGAAGCAGAGTCACTGGCAGAGGCACTGTTGGAAGCAGAAGCACTAGAAGAAGGAAGAACCGAACATCAACTGCCTGAGGTGATACCAAGATGCCTCAAAGAATCAGACCCACCAAAAGATCTCGTATTGGTAATACTCCAATAAGCACTAACAACTCTTCTCCTTCTTCTCTTCCTGAAGTAAACACTTCACCCAAAGTGTTTACATATGTTGATGAGGCTATGAGGTCAGTGTCTTATAGTATGAAGCATCCTCTGGATGTTACACCCTGGTTAATTAAAGGAACTCCTGGGACCGCAACTATCGTTGCCGAACTGGCGTTAAAGGATCTACATACACTGTACTATATACTGTACTATATACTGTACTATATACTGTACTATATACTGTACTATATACTGTACTATATACTGTACTATATACTGTACTAGTAGATACTACTACACTACGTTAGGAAACCCCTATGAGCACTAGAATGGAGTAATTAGTGTTCATGGATCCTACTAACAAGGCCAAGCCGAGGAGTGGCCTCAAAAGTACCTGCACATGTTCATATTAAATATCAATATCAATATCAATATCAATATCAATATCAATATCAAGTTCGGTGACAACTTGTGCTCCAGAACCTGTTGGTACCCAATGGTGATCCAAATCATCAATCCACCTCACGGACCAACATGGACCTGTTAGAACATTTAAGCAGGTCGGTGGGATATGAAACAAAGGTATATATCAGCTGTATATTCGAAGACGGCTGTATGACTTAGAGGAATCCCTAAACACCGTCTAATCAGGCGAACCTGTATAGTAGAAAAGTAGTACTATAGTAATATAGGAGTATAGTACTAGTGTTATTATTAGTAGTGGTAGTAGTACTTAGTAGAGGTAGTCAGTAGTCAGTAGTCAGTAGTCAGTAGTCAGTAGTCAGTAGTCAGTAGTCAGTAGTCAGTAGTCAGTAGTCAGTAGTCAGTAGTAGAAGTATTCTAGAGTAGTAGTAGTAGTAGTAGTAGTGGTAGCAGTGGTAGCAGTTTAACATATCCAGGTACCCCTTTAACGTCAATCTGTTCTTAGACTGGTAGTCATTTCGACTTTACTACTTATGGTCTACTACATCCTTGGTTATTCCAACTTTGGTTATTCCAACTTTGGTTATTCCAACTTTGGTTATTCCAACTTTGGTTACTCCAACTTTGGTTATTCCATCCTTGGTTATTCCATCCTTGGTTATTCCATCCTTGGTTATTCCATCCTTGGTTATTCCATCCTTGGTTATTTCATCCTTGGTCTATTTTCAGTTTACCACGACCACGACCACGACCACGACCACGACATATACCTGACTCCTCCAGTATGGTTATTCGAGTTTTTGTAAGTTCTATATACTTCTCGGCTGAATGGCGTCTGCATTGCTTTTCTTATGTATCCGGTGTTATCACGCCAATGGCATGGTTACGGTTTGAGGCCGTGCTCTGGCTTGGCCTCGTTAGTAGGATCCATGAGCACTCAGTACAGTGTTTTTCAAAACTATTCAAACCAATAATTCAATATGGTTCGTACCTATTTGCACTGACTTTCAAATCAAATGGCATAATGTTTCACACCAACCTTCATACATTGAAGAATTCAATATTCTGAAATCTTAAATTTTAAATCTGGACGATTGCCTCCTATGTACACCAACATTTAGGAGTCTTGCAGTACCAACCAACGGTCCAATCATGGGTCAAACCGGGACGGAACATGAATTGGTATGAATTTCTATTGGAGGTGAGAGAAAACCATTTTCGAGGGGATAGGGGCTCCATTTATATTCTTTGTTCGCAACAGCCCCTCATTTGCCCCCACTCTCTGATTTACAGCCCCTCTTTTGCCACCACATTTTTACAGCCATCCGCGCACCACAACATATAAGAACAGAGACCCCACCATTGAGACCATTTTTTTTAAACCACTCTCTAGGCCATTATTTAGACCACTATTTACACCAATGTTTTAACCAGTCGTTCCATACTATCATGATATATATATATATATATATATATACACAAAACAACTATCATGATACATATACAAAAGCAAATCGCTAGAGTGCGTGAATGATATCTGAAGATATGATTGGGTTGAAGACCTTGTTTGGGGGATTATGTGTACAGTCTTTTTGAATACTATTCAAACCCAGTGCGGCAATATGTTTCAGACCAGAATAACAAAATTAAGCGGACCAATAATTAAAAGAAGTCTCGTACTTACGACTTAAAAATTGTTAAGAATCAAGGATTTGAAATAAACTGTTTATGTGAAAGCTTTATTAAGTATTAAAAGAAGCAATTCCCCGAACTATTGGGTTGCTTAATTTTGCCAGTGTGGTTTGAATCGTTTTGTCGCGCTGGTCTGAATCGTTTCGAGAAACACTGTATTGGTTTGTTTAATTTTGCTAGTGTGGTTTGAATAGTTTTGGAAAACACTGTACTCAATTCTAGCGCTCATGGGTTTTTTCCTTACAGGATCAGCTCTTGAAAAGACTAGAACGAGAACTTGGACTTGGACTTGGACTTGGACTTGAAGTTGAATTGAAGTTGAAGTTGAAGTTGAAGTTGAAGTTGAAGTTGAAGTTGAAGTTGAAGTTGAAGTTGCTTTTGACTTCTTATAAGATTTTGACTATGAGCGCTATTGCGGGCTTCATACATTTCTTCAGTCATACCATCTCCAGTCATACATTTCTTCAGTCATACAATCTCCAGTCATACATTTCTTCAGTCATGCAATTCTCCAGTCATACATTTCTCAGTCATACATTTTTCAGTCATACAATCTCCAGTCATACATCTTTCAGTCATACAATCTCCAGTCATACATTTTTCAGTCATACAATTCTCTAGTATACTCATACACATTTTCTATGTTACATTTTTACGTTTAGTGTTGATGTTAATGGTTATTTAAATATGGTCCTTCACATAGACAAAATTAAAGCTTGAGGATTAAGATGAGAGATTCTATACTTATAGAGAGTGGACATTAGAACTCGCCCTTTTCATGAATATCGGGTCTCTGCAATACATCCTCCAAAATTCCTGCTGCGGCTGAAATCAACCCCAAGAATGGCCTGGATGGGTCCAATACTTTGGAACAGTACTCAGGATGGTACTGTGTGGCCACAAAGAATTTATGGTCCTTGAGCTCCACAATCTCCATTCTCTTTTCCGACTCGTCTTTACCCACAAACAGTAAACCCTTCTTTTCAATCTCCTCAATAAGACGTGGGTTCACCTCATACCGGTGTCTATGTCTCTCCATCACCGACAGAGCACCTCCATATAATTGGCGCAATTTGGACCATTCGGAATCACTAGAAAACTTGGTGGAATGGATTCCAAGCCTCATGGTTCCTCCCAAGTTGACCTGGTCCACATCCGGCATGTACACCACGGAAGCAGTTTCTTCGTTGGCCTCAGAATCGAATTCCATGGATGTGGACTTCTCCATCCCCAATTCACTCCTCACAAAGTCAATCACTGCAACTTGTAATCCCAAACAAACTCCCAAGTATGGCACATTGTTTGTTCTGGCATAATGGGCTGCAGCAATCATACCTTCAATTCCTCTGGACCCAAAACCTCCAGGAACCAAGATTCCATCGGCCTGACAAACCAACTGCCAGGCTTTATGGTAACTGTCCAAGTCCAGCTCCTTTGTTTCGGCCTCCAAGTCCAGCGATTCCACCCACTCGATCTTCAACTTACGGTAGCACCGCATGGACGAATGCTCCAATGCCTTAATCACAGACAAATAAGAATCCTTCAAGTTGGTATATTTTCCAACAAGTGCAATGGTCACGGACTCCACGGACTTATCGTGGGCCGAGGTGATAGTATGCCAAGAAGTCATCAACCTTTCACCCTTAGATTTTGCATCTTCCGAAAGAATCAGAGGGTCCAAATTCAATTTGCGGGCCAAAAAGGTCATCATCTTCTGGTCTTGCAATAACAATGGCACGTGATATGTCAGGTTAACATCCCGAATGGCAACCACCTGTTCAGGACCCACGTGACAGAACATGCCAATCTTATGCACAGTAGCAACCTCAAGTTCTTCCTGACACCGGCATGCAATCATATCAGGAGTCAAACCCAAAGAACGCAAATCCTTAATGGCAGCCTGAGTAGGCTTTGTTTTCTGCTCACCATGGATCACCAATACCATAGAAACATGAATAAGCGCAAAGTTGGAAGCTCCCACGCGGAATTGAAATTGTCTAAGCGCCTCCACGAAAGGAGCACTTTCAATATCACCAACTGTACCACCCAATTCAATGATACAAATCTCCGGTTCCAAGCCTGATTCATCCACAGGAATGCGTGCGACCCTCTCAATCCATGCTTGAATGGCATCCGTGATATGAGGAACCACTTGAACTGTTTTCCCCAAATAATCACCTTTTCTTTCCCGGGTGATCACGTGCGAGTAGATCTTACCCGTGGTGATGTTATGGTCCTTGGTCAAAGTGATGTTGAGGTACCGCTCATAGTTACCGAGATCCAAATCCACTTCTCCTCCATCATTCAATACAAAACATTCTCCGTGTTCCAAGGGGGACATGGTGCCTGCATCGATGTTCATGTAGGGGTCAATTTTGATGGACGTGACGCGGTAACCTAAGGTTTTAAAAAGCAACCCAGTGGATGATGCCAAGACTCCTTTTCCAATTCCGGAAATCACTCCTCCTGAAACAACAACGTACTTCATTATGTATTATTTCAGGTCTGTTTAAGGTATCGAAGGTTTTGAAGGTTTGAAAGTGTTGAAGGTGTTTCAGATCTGTTTCAGATCTGTTTCAAGTGTGTTTCAAGTGTGTTTCAGATCTGTTTCACGTCTGTGTCAGAGTTTCAGTCTGTTTCGAATCTGTTCCAGAGTTTCAGATGTTCCAGGTCCGTTTCAGGTTGAGTTCTCACGAGTTCTCACGAGTTCTAGTCGCAACTTGAGGTTGGTGAAACAGCTAAATGGGTAGACGTTTCACAGGGGAATGTCACAATTGTAAGGATTGGACGGGTAGACGGGAGACCAAGGTTAGACGTAGCCCTCTAAGGTGATTAGCGGGAAGGAGGAAGCGAGAGGAGAAAATTTGCGATGAGCGCGAGCGCGAGCGCGAGGGCGCTAGCAACCGCGTGTGCGAGTGTGTGAAAGAGTGTGCGCACTGCGATCTTTTGGAACCGGAACTCAATGTTCAATCGGTCTACCCTCGGAATCAATTGCTTTCGAGTTCCGAACCGAGAAGGATAAACCCGTGCATTGGGTAAAGGTTTATCCTGGGTTCGTATATTACATATATATAGGTGTACGGGTGTTTAATACTATTTGGTGTACGGGTGTTTTTAAAATCATCAATCAACAAATTACTTCTCCTGTATGTTTGCCGTGGCTACTCTCCTCTCGCAGTGTCCGAGGAAGAACCTTCACAGCCATTGATCTCTGCCGCACGAATGCATGACCAGAGCAAAACCCATAGTCATTTGGCAGCTACACGTCAGTCACTGTAACCGACTGTTCAGTACATTCAAAATGGATGATGAGTGATTCGATATGGGAGTCAGATCATGTGACTATAAGTCGGGTGACTCTAGCTCAGGTGACTATGAGTCAGGTGACTGTCCCATATCGAATCAATAATCATCAATCACTGGATTCACTTTCACTTTATTGTGGTTGTTTCAATATGCAGTTCCTCTTCAAATTCATCTTCATCTTCAAATTCATCTTCAAATTCATCTCTATCTTCTCAGTGTTAACACAGTGATTGGGTTGGTTGTTCAAACAGTAGCAAAAAAAAAACTGGGTATTCAAGTCGAAGTCCCCCACGACCCTGACCATCAGCTGAAACGTATGGCAACAGAACTGATCCACCCCTCAGATTCAATTCGATATCACTAGCTTCCCTACTGTCACCATTATAGCACTAGTAAACTAGTATAGACTGATGAACGGAATGTGCCAGTGTGGACCAGTAAACTGATGGACTAGTTAACTGGTGAACAAGTAAACTGGTGAACAAGTAAACTGGTGGACAAGTAAACTGTCATTTTTCAAATCTCAGGCATGGACGCTCAAATCGTCAGTTGCTATTCTTTCCTTTCGAGAAAGAAGCCTGGGTTCTTTTTGGTTCTAGTCAAAGAAAGGATCAAAGAAAAGAATTGGCAAGAAAAGAATTGGCAAGAAAGGGAGTGGCCAAAAAAAATGAATCAGTCACACTTGACTTAATATGGAGTATATCGCAACTAGGAGGAACTCATCCCAAATAAGCCAGAGACTCCAATATCAACAACAACAACAACAACAACACCCCTTTTAACTTTCTCAGGAATGCTCCCACCATAGAATAATTATCTTTTGCAGCCCCAAAACTCTTAGATCAATTCATTGGATCCCAAAATCTAGATCCCAAAATCTGGCAAGTAATCTTTGGATAATTTTGCTTCTGATCAGTCAAGCATAAAAGTAAGTACCACAGATTGACGTATAGCTTCACTAAGTATGACCTGTTACCAGCTAAGAAATAACAGTGGGGCATCTCATAATCATCCACGGCAACAAATCATTTCACCATAATCACCAGCAGAGAAGGTTCTGTGATCTGAAGTAAATTGCGACTTGTCCCAATATTTGAAATGCTTTAATTCGATTTCTGTTCGGTTTCTGTTCCTTCTGTTCACCTCTTAGAAGCTTGAAAACCTAAACTCACGGAAAGATAAAATGGAGGTTGGCCCCAGAATTCAAGTTCCCCGGGGCATTTTGGACTATCGCTAAGAAGCCAAAATGGTGAGCTGAGCTGAGCCGGTGCAGACACGTGACTCAAAGTTCATAGGCTGACTCACGATAACAATCCACATCTATATTGCTCCACACCCACCAACATATCATGACGGAATCCAGATCAAGTTGTTCCTCAACACAGACTTGTACAAGTCACAGTTGTTTCATAATTGGTTCAAATCTGGTTCACAATTGGTTCATCTGTTACTTCTGCTTCAATTGCTTCTTCCGATTCGTCTGCTTCTTCTGCTTCAATTGGTTCACCCCAGACTGGCCAATGAACACAGACTTCCTCCCTAAAACTAATCTCGCAGGCTGTAGAACCCCAATTCTCTGCCCTTCAATCCAGACTTTCTTTCCAATAGACATTGAGCCTGGCAACGCAAATCCAGCTCTGTCAAGGTGTCTATAAAAGAAGAAGACATAGCAGAGACTACCTGGGGTCTCAAGACTCGATACTTGAGTTGACTTTCATGACCAGTGTCTGTTTCAATTGCAAATTGCTTCAATTCCTTCAATTGTAAATTGCTTCAAATGCAAATTGATTCACAATTGCTTTAATTGCTCCTTCTGCTTCTATAGCAAATTGTTTTTTCTGTTACAATTGTAAATTGCTTCGATTGCTTCAATTGCTTCAATTTCAAATCGTAAATTGCTTCTTCAGATTCAATTGCTTCTTCTGCTTGAATTGCAAATTGCTTCGATTGCTTCGATTGCTTCTGATGTTTCAGTTTTAAATTGCTTCAATTGCTCCTTCGGCTTCAATTGCTTCAATTGCTTCTTCAGCTTAAATTGCAAATTGCTCTTTCGGCTTGAATTGTAAATTGCTTCCTCAGCTTGAATTATAAATTGCTTCAATTCCAAATTGATTCACAAATGCTTTGCAATTGATTCACAATTAATTAAACTTAACACCACCAATTTCACCATCCTCACGAATCACCAGAGCTCGACCCTGTTTCCTCAACTCATCCAAGATCTTTTCAAAAAGTAACGAGTCAATATTCAAGAAATCAGCTCCAGCGGCCAGCTCCTCCAGTCTAGTCAATTCATACACCGTCAATACTGCACCCTGTTGCCCCGTGGCCTCAATATAAGCATATAAAAGCTCCGCCCACTCACTCAAAGTACGCCAATACACCAATACACCTGCATCCGGAGTTTTGCCACTGATATAACAACCTCGGCCCAATTTGTGCACCAAATGATGGAGAATATCTTTTTTGAAATCAGCAGCCACTGCCCGTTCAATGGCGGGGTTCTCGAAAAAAGGAGGAATTACCCTTTCGTTTTGCTGCTTCAAAATCGTCCCCAGCGGTAGAACACTATACACGCCATAAGCCTGACAATATTGGAGGATAAGTTTGCACCATTCTTCGAGCTGGTTTTGGAGGATGGTGGCGTTGCTTTGTTTGGTGTAGAAGGGAGGGAATGAATGAATTGGGGGGAAGGTATATACAGGAGGGTTAGATATGGGGGTCGGGTTGACCTTTTTAGGGGGTGAAGACTGGAGGTATTCAGCCATGAATGTGAAGTGTGAAGTGTGGGGTGGTGGGTCTAGGGTCTAGGTTGTAGGGGGAAGGAACCTGAGGTTACGCCGTAATCACATGATCTATTGTCACGTGAGCGACTACTTCCCTTCTGTCCTCCCCCCCCCCCCATTCAAAATAAGAACAAGATAAGAAAAACATAGATGATTTGGGGATTACAATATATTGATAATACTAAGAGTTTGGGTTTTGGAATTGGAAATTGGGAGTTAAGAATTGGGGCATTAATGGGGTATGTTTGCTTGTGTGTAGGAATACACTAGAAAAAAATGGTTTACGGACTTGTCACATATTATCACATCTTCTCTTTCACGTGGCTGTGATTGTTTCATACCTCAAAACTCTATTAATTTAGTAAATGGTACCCTTGTAAGAAATTTAGTCAAGATGTCTGCGACATTGTCATGAGTGCTAATGTGTTAGATCCACCATAGGTAGTGCGCTACCTATTGAGGTATTTTAAAGCCTACTCTGTCTAATCTTAACAATGGCCACTTCAACACCCTGCGCCCCAGCATTCATCGCTGTTGTTGTCGAGCTAAGTTTCACGGACCACTATATAAACACCTCAGATTCCTCCCTTGAAGGAATCATCAACCAAAAAAACATACTAACTAGAACAGTCTTTTTGGATACTATTCGAACCAGCGTGGCAATATGTTTCAAACCATACTAGCCAAATTAAGCAGACCAATAATTAAACGAAATCTCGTACTTACGACTTAACTTAGAAATTGCTAAGTACCAAGGATTTGAAATAAAGTGTTTATGTGAAATCTTTATTAAGTATTAAAAACAGTATTAAAAATAAAAACAGTATTAAAAACAGTATTAAAAATAAAAACAGTATTAAAAACAGTAATTTGTCGAATTATTGGGTTGTTGAGTTTTGCTAGTGTGGTTTGAATATTTTTCCCCGCTGATTTGAATACTTTTGAAAAACACTGTAAGCGTGTGCGGGTGGGTCAATTTAGTACAGTTCCAACACGCAGACCATGTGCATCACCACACTAGCATAGAGTAGCACACTCACACAGTAGCATAGTAGCATAGTAGCATAGTAGCATAGTAGCATAGTAGCATAGTAGCACAGTAGCATAGTAGCATAGTAGCATAGGAGCATAGTAGCATAGTAGCACACTCGTACAGTAGCATAGTAGCACAGTAGCACAGTTGATTGTTTTGCTTCTTCCTGACAAAGAGACAGCCAAATTAGCAGCGGATTATTTATACTTTATCGGACCTGGAATTCCTGCCTAC
>NLAW01001616.1:0-62009 GCA_002370915.1 Metschnikowia lochheadii | reverse complement strand
GTAGTGTAGTATATAGTAGTGTAGTATATAGTAGTGTAGTATATAGTAGTGTAGTATATAGTAGTGTAGTATATAGTAGGGTAGTATGTAATGAGGCAGGCAGACACTAGTAGCGACCAAGACCAGTGCAACACTAGACCTCGTACTTCCACTACGCCACACCATACAAACCATAGTCATAATAAATACACCATAACCCTTCCATCACCAATAAAATTTATTGTTAGTTCATTATTCTGTTAGTAAATTATCCTGTTAGTTCATTATTCTGTTAGTATATTGTGAGTATATTGTTAGTGTATTATTTTGTTAGTATTATTTTGTTAGTAAATAGGAACACCTGCATATAACCCCAAGCATCCACTTCTCATTCGGTTAGTTTGAGTTAGTACTTTGATCTAGTCTCCAGCACAACCTACATACAGCGCGCGGTATCAGACAAGTCTCCTCTAGTCGAGACCAAGCCACCATGAGCCCCAGCGATACGGAGGAGCTCGACCGCAGTGTATTTGACCTCCTACGAAAAGTCCATGAGTATGAGGCGCTCATAAGCGGTGAATTTGCCCATCACTACATTGAGGCCTATTCTCTTTTGAGCAGGGCCAACTATAATAGTACGCGTCGTTTCAGCACTGATATGCTTGACATGCGGCCGCGGGATGCCGTTTTGGTGGTTTCCGAGAAAGATGGTCTTTTTACGCCCATCCGAAGATCTTCAAAACCCGATATTGAAACTGTCAAGGAAAAGAATGTCTCTCCAAAGGGGCTCCGAAAGAGGATCAGAGACCCAAATAGAAGATACGTGGATAGGGATGAGGGGGATGAACAAGACAATTGTATAGGAGAAAGGGACAATCAAGGAAACTACAATAACGGAAAGGACAATAACGGAAAGGACAATAACGGAAAGGACAATAACGGAAAGGACGGTAGAGGAAAGAACGGTAGAGGAAAGAACATTCAAGGACATGACAGTCAAGGACAGGATAGTCAAGGACAAGACAGTCAAGGAAAAAATAAAGGGGCAAGAGAGATCAGAAAGAATATGTACTTCGAAACAAGCCTTTCACAGCGGCTCATGAAGTTACTGGTCAAACCACCGGAAAAAAAAGTGGACTTGCTCCGGGACCCCATTCGTCAGTTTGGGCCTTTGGTGCCTCCGCAATTGAAACAGGCCCAGACCTATTTCTCACTGGCTCTCTCCGATACAATCCGCGTGGCATGTTTAAGGAAACAAATCCAGGAGCTTCTTGAGAAAATTGAGAAAATTCAGAGCGAGAGAGAAAAGGCCAAGGCTGAGTTGTCTAAGGATAAATGATGGGATTGACTAAGGAGTTGAGTCTTGGGAGTTTAGTCTTGGGATTTAGGAATTGAGTGGTCTTGGAATTGAGTGGTCTTGGAATTGAGTGGTCTTGGAATTGAGTGGTCTTGCAATGGAATGATTTATGGCATTGAAGATTTTGGCTTGGCTCTGAAGTACTACTTCGTCGTCCATTTGAATCTGGAGCAAGATAAACCAGAGCACATTCTCGACGGCATTTATTGATCAATAGAAAGACTGGAAAGTTGCGGGATTCGAATTCCTTCAAAATTGAATGCCCTAACCCAGAGTGATTACTATATTGTTGACAAAAGGTCAAGGATATTGACTTGTTTGACGCGTTGGGCTGGCATATTGGTGAGAATCCCTAATCGAGGTCCGCCAGTTTGTGCGAGAAGCACAGGGTGCTGGTAAACCACGCTGCACTGCAGATCTTCTCTAAATACTTTGAGCCCTTCGACAATGTGATTGGTATGGATGAAGGATTTGAAAAATGGAGGAATGGAGAATTCGAGGAATGGAGGAATGGACAAGAATGCATTCTGGGCCTAGTGGGATGGTGGTTTCTAATGGTTTTCATCAGTGGCCTAGTGGACTATCAATAGACTAGTGTGGACTAGTGGGCTATCAATGGACTCTAATGGTTTTTACTGGTTTCTATCGGTAGACTCTAGTGGATCAATGAGCTTTAAAAGCGGTCTTTACTAGCAGGTAGTGGCCCAATGGTGATTGGGAGGACTCAAAAGTTGACAAGCTTACACTAGTATACGCTAGAGAAGTGGTCAGACTTTATAGTTCCACACATCCAATGGTCGTTCCCGAATAGGACCTGTTGTTGAAACAAAGTCAAGGAAACATGATGTCCTATCCTAATACTATGACAGGACACTAAGGTATAAGGTATAGGGTATATTAAGACATACAGTTAAATGGTGTAAAAGACTATGGAATGGTGTAAGAGACTACACAATGGTGTAATAGACTACAGAATGGTGTAATAGACTACAGAATGATGTAATAGACTACACAATGGTGTAAAAGACTACACAATGGTGTAAAAGACTACACAATGGTGTAAAAGACTATAGAGTGGTATAGTACAGTTTTGAACATTTGACCACCAAGTCGTTATTCAGAGCAGCGAGTATATACTGGAGAGGATGGAAAGTCCCACGACTATAACTACAGCAATTTTCAACATGTTGATTGGAAAAAAAAAGTGTTCTCAAGAGTAAAGGCTAGTGTACATGATTTGGCTTAGTTCTTGGGGTTCCAGGTTTTGATGCTTTTTTAGAGACAGACTTGAAAAAATGGATGATTGACAATTTCATAGCTAAAGTAGTACAGCAGTAGTGGTCCAATAATTTAGTGGGAATTAACAATGTCATAACCGTTCCTGACTATGGAAGTAGGAGGTATCCACTATACTGAGTGTTCATTAAATACCTCCCAGTATCCACTATACTGAGCGTTGATTGAATAGTTCCCAGTATCTACTATAGTGAGTGTTGATTAAGTAGCTCCCAATATCTACTATACTGAGTGTTGATTAAATAGCTACTAGTACCACTACTACTAGTACTACTCTATCCTAGTATTACTACTAGTACCACTACTACTACTACTTTATGCTATTACTACTTTATGCTAATACTACTTTACACTAGTACTACTCTATCCTAGTATTACTACTAGTACCACTACTACTAGTACTACTTTATACTAGTACTACTTTATACTAGTACTACTTTATACTAGTACTACTTTATACTAGTACTACTTTATACTAGTACTACTACTAGTACTACTTTATACTAGTACTGCTACTAGTACTACTTTATACTAGTACTACTACTAGTAATACTACTTCTCTAACGCTGTATTAGTGTTAGTAGTGGTTCTAGGATGACACAGCAGCAGTATAATATCAGCACAGAGGTAGTAGTAGTAGTATTAGTCGATGGCCGTGATACGAAGTTTGCAACGACCATCGTAATAATCGAACAGAGAGGCTTCATCACAGTATTACGGTATTATTATCTATGGTAGTATATGGTCTATAGTATACTTTGGAGCAGTTGATTTTCCGGGATGCAAAACGAAGAAAATCCGGCTTGGCTACCTTCGTTTCCATCTTGGCTCCGGTCTCCAAGTCATAGTATACCATATTAGAGACCCCAGGGTTCTTCCCCGGTTTCCCCGATATCAAGGTATTGTATGATTCGTCCGTGGACTCGGTCTTATAAATCCACGCTCTTCTGCCTTCGTTATCGAAAAATTTCCACATCACAGGAAGGTGTATGATGTATGGTGTATGGTATATGGTATATGTATATGCTTAATGTATATGGTATATGTATATGATTAATGTATATGGTATATGTATATGATTAATGTATATGGTATATGGTATATGTATATGATTAATGTATATGGTATATGGTATATGGTATATGGTATATGGTATATGTATATGGTCTATGCATATGTTGTTATGTTCTTTATAACGTAAATTGCCTTAGACTTGTATTCGTTGATGGTTCCTCAAAGAGAGGAACCGGAGTGGCTTATGAAACTTTGAGAGAAACGTGTGACCGAAAAACTCTCCACCAGAACAATGGGGAGCATTATTCTGGAATGTTCGAAAGAGGCCTCTGACTCCCGAGTTGTCATAATGGTCAAATGTCGTATCACGGCATTTGTAATAGACAATGACAGAATCGGACATCGTAGGCTCCATAATACATCAATAGGTAGTGTTCTACCTATTGTGGATCTAACATAGAGTATAGTATAGAGTATTATATACTATAGTATAGAGTATAGAGTATAGATTATATAGTGGGGTATAGATTATATAGTGGGGTATAGATTATAGTATACAGTATAGATTATAGTATACAGTATATAGTATAGTATAGAGAGTATAGAGAGTATAGAGAGTATAGAGAGTATAGAGTATAGTATACAGTATATAGTATATAGTATATAGTATATAGTATAGTATAGTATAGAGTATAGTATACAGTATACAGTATATAGTATAGTATAGTATAGAGTATAGTAGACCATATCATCAAGTGATCTGTTGATACTCCAGTGGTGTAGTCTCTAGTGGAACGTGAGAATTTATTGAATGCATTTTATATTTTTTTGAAGAGAAAAAGAAAAAAAAAGAAAGGTGGGTAAAATCTTTTCTGATGCTAATCTATTCAATTTATTAATCAATCACTGAACAAGTCACCATCGTGCTCATAGTCACTAACATTAATGTTATCAGCATCTTCATCATCACCCTCACTTGCATGGGGTTCTGAGCCGGCAATTGTGACCTTTTTCTTCTTCTTTTTCTTGGCATCAACATTGGCTTGTTGAGCCTCCCGTCTCTCAGCCTTTTGTTGTCTCTTGTGCTGGTGCCGGGTCTCCAATTCCTGCACTTCGTCTTTGGACTTGGAGATCCGCAGATGGTAGACTGTTTTAGAAGCTCCCACCATATTCTCTTCAATTTTCACAAGCTTCATATCGATGCGAGGACCCAATTCACGTAATTTGATGGCTCTCTTACGTGTAGTGGGGCCTCTTCTTGAAGGGGTGTTTATCTGAACCACAGCATCATCCTCCACCTCCGAATCTGATGTTAGGCCTCCTACAGAGTAAGGATCCAAGACCAAATCGGAAATATCCTTATGGTTAGTCATGATGGGTAACTTTTTGCGCCGGTTGTTCTGGGCCTGGAGCAATTTCTTGATATTTCTCAGTTCTTCCACCATCTTGGTGCTTATAGCAAAATGACGCCATTCCAAAACTCCTTCCTCATTTTTATTGACAATCAAAACCCTCTTGATACTGCCAACACGAGTTGTTTGGGGTTGGATGGCCGGGAAAAGGTTCTGGAGAACAGTAATCAAGAGCTTTTCATGGTCAGGCAAATCGGCCAACTTCTTGCCTCCTCCAGTAAATCCATTCATCACCAAAAGCGGTGGTTGCTTGTATAAGGCCAGACCCTTGGATGCAGATACAGGGTTCCTCAACAGACGACGAACATCATGCATCAACGAGTAACTGGAAACCTTAAATTGTAAACTAGGGCCTTTGGGCATTTTTCCAAGACGCATGGATACACTTCCAGTGGTTTCCGATTGCTTGAAAACCATAAGGTCTGATACTCCTAAAGGACCAGTCATCACCACAAAATCCTTAAGTTTGTTTGTCTTGCGTTCCTGCAAATTAATAGCTGTATGGGGCAGCATAACCATCCTGAAATCCCGTACAAGCTGGTAAAGTCCCTTATTTTTTAGAGCTGGGCCAAGGGCAAGTACCATAGACTTGGGCACCTTATCTGTGGGCTCCTGCACCTTCATGGGGTCGATTTTCTTGGCCATTTTTCACCTATCTAACTGTTGGTCCAAGTATTCAACAATTCAAGTGAATCAACAACCAAAATAGTTAACAATCAAAGAATGTCAACTGTCTAAGTAATCGGTTTAGTGTATACTAGTGTATACTGATGTATGGTGTGAGGTACGGTGCATGGTGAGTGGATTGCGAGAAAACTCATCGCTACTGCACACAGTGCTCTCTTCTCATCACTCACTCACTCACTCACTCACTCACTCACTCTTTAAAGTTCTACACCAAAAGTACATCCACTACAAAAGTACATACAGTGGTGACTCCATCCCCCTTTATTTTATTATTATTACCATTATTATTTTTTTTTTTTTGTGATTGAATCACTGACTTAAATCTCACACCTAACGTTTTGTTCATGAAGAAAGTGGGAAAAAAACCTAGGCTTCACTCTAAGAGTGAGGAAACTTTAGCACTTGCAGAGAAGATCAAACAAAATGCACTTCGGGCCAAACTCAAGCAAAATGGGTCGATTGTTCCTGTGGCCAATAAAGAAGATATTTCCGTGACCAATGATGAAAGTAAACGGTTTGATAATTTTGCTGATTTGAAGCTCATTCCTGAGCTCTTGCATGCAGTCCAGGAAATGAAATATACTAAACCAACTCCAATTCAAAGTGAAGCCATTCCTCATGCTTTAGAAGGGAAAGATATTATTGGGTTGGCGGTTACAGGATCAGGGAAAACTGCCGCTTTTGCTATTCCTATCCTACACACACTTTGGTCCGACCAGAAACCTTATTATGCTTTGGTTCTTGCCCCCACGCGAGAGTTGGCCTACCAGATCAAAGATACCTTTGATGCTTTGGGCAATGGAATGGGCTTACGCACTGCATGTATCGTGGGAGGTATGGATATGATGGACCAAGCTCGGGACCTTATGAGGAAACCGCACGTGATCGTGGCTACTCCAGGAAGGATTGTTGATCATTTGGAGAATACCAAGGGGTTTTCTTTAAAGAATTTAAGGTATTTGGTTATGGATGAAGCAGATCGTCTTTTGGATTTGGATTTTGGTCCTGAATTGGATAAGATTCTTCGCGTGATTCCAAACGATAGAACCACTTACCTTTTTTCGGCCACCATGACCAATAAAATCGAGAAATTACAAAGGGCTTCTCTTCATAACCCTGTGAGGATTGCTGTATCTTCCAAATATGCTACTGCTGAAAATTTGGTGCAGCTGATGATGTTGGTGAGTGATGGTTATAAGAATACTTACTTGGTGCATTTATTGAATGAGAATATGGGTAAATCCATCATTATTTTCACGCGAACATGTGCCAATTCTCAAAAAACTGCACTTTTGGCTCGAATGCTAGGTTTCTCTGCAGTGCCTCTCCATGGTCAATTATCCCAGCTGCAAAGACTTGGACTGTTGAATAAGTTTAAAGCTAGGTCTGCAAATATCTTGGTAGCAACCGATGTGGCAGCTAGAGGACTTGATATACCTAATGTGGATCTTGTGATCAACTATGATATTCCTACAGACTCCAAGGCTTATATCCATCGGGTGGGCCGGACTGCTCGTGCAGGAAAAGCAGGCAAATCCGTATCGCTTGTGACACAATATGATCTTGAGATGTATTTACGGATTGAAGCTGTTTTGGAGAAGAAGTTACCCAAGGACCCTGCTCCACCTAAAGATGTATTGGATGCATTGTTTCATCACGTGGATAGAGCTACGGCCGAGGCCACTCGTCAATCCAAGGAGGGGCAGGAGAAACGGGCTAAAAAGAGAGGTAAGGATGATGCTGATAGAGAGGAGAAGTAGTTGATTCAGGGTCTGATTTTGGTACTACTATACTACTATAATGCTATACTACTATAATGCTATACTACTATAATGCTATGCTGCTAGATAAGAATATACTACTAGATAAGAATATACTACTAGATAAGAATATACTACTAGATAAGAATATACTACTAGATAAGAATATACTACTAGATAGGAGTAATAAGAGTAAGAAGACTATATAACTGGTACTACTATGGCGTTGACCACGATGTCCCTGAATCAAACCATACATCCATTGTGCCTTTGCCTTTATAATAGTTTCTTCCATCGTATTTCTCGGGTATCCATCTTGAGATATCGTCTTCATTGGTGAACCAGGCATCGACTATATAGCTGACACTACTATAGTAATATAATGCTATAACTACTAGATAGCTTCCAAGTTGAGCTCAATCCATAATTGGCTCTTTGGCTTTTGAAGCCAGCTGTCCACCTGGGTCTCGCAGACTTGTTGGACCGGAGCAGTAATAGCTGTAATAATATTCTTGACAATAGAGAGAGGAGTCTTGGTGGTCTTTGGAGGAGTCTTGGTGGTCGTTGGAGCGGGAACCTTAGAAATGTTAATCTTAACATTCATGCTAATGGCCTTTCCCTTGGTGGTAGTATTGTTGACAATGGCTTCGAATTTGCTAAGATCCATTTTCCTAGGTGTAACCTTGACCTTTTTTCCGGTTTCCTTGATATTGAACTTCGAGAGATCCAATTTCTTAGGACCCACTCTGAACTTTTCCTCCATATATACTACTAACAAGAGTAATAAGAGTAAGAAGAGTAAGAGTAATAAGACTACTAAGAGTAAGAAGACTATGTAACTGGTAGTACTATACTACTATAATGCTACACTACTATAATGCTACACTACTATAAGACTATACTACTATAAGACTATACTACTATAATACTATACTACTATAATGCTACACTACTATAATGCTACACTACTATAATACTATACTACTATAATGCTACACTACTATAATGCTACACTACTATAAGACTATACTACTATAAGACTATACTACTATAAGACTATACTACTATAATGCTACACTACTATAATGCTACACTACTATAATGCTATACTACTATAATGCTACACTACTATAATGCTACACTACTATAAGACTATACTACTATAAGACTATACTACTATAAGACTATACTACTATAATGCTACACTACTATAATGCTACACTACTATAATGCTATACTACTATAATGCTACACTACTATAATGCTACACTACTATAAGACTATACTACTATAAGACTATACTACTATAAGACTATACTACTATAATGCTACACTACTATAATGCTACACTACTATAATGCTATACTACTATAATGCTACACTACTATAATGCTACACTACTATAAGACTATACTACTATAAGACTATACTACTATAAGACTATACTACTATAATGCTACACTACTATAATGCTACACTACTATAATGCTACACTACTATAAGACTATACTACTATAAGACTATACTACTATAAGACTATACTACTATAATGCTATACTGTTAGACCTACCATGGGTAGACACACTACCCATAGAGGTATCTTTCGAGCCTACGAATGCCAGTGACTCATCCAAGGCACCTTAACCGTGACTTGGCCTCATCAATTCACCTTACCTCGTGACATGGCGTTTAACTGCCCTGCTTCACTCTCTGGTATTCACTGGCTAGCTACATAACTACTCGGATTCCCACTTATTGGGAATCCATCAACGAATGAACATAACTCACAGTACAGTGTTTCTCGAAACGATTCAAACCAGCGCGACAAAACGATTCAGACCACACTAGCAAAATTAAGCAACCCAATATTTCCACAAATTACTGCTTTTAATACTTAATAAAGCTTTCACATAAACAGTTGATTTCAAATCTTTGATTCTTAAGAATTTTTAAGTCGTAAGTGCGAGACTTTTTTTAATTATTGGTCTGCTTAATTTTGTTAGTCTGGTCTGAAACATATTGCCGCACTGGTTTGAATAGTATTCATAAAGACTGTATTAGACGTATTCAAGAATCTAACATATACTACCAGATAAGAATAATAAGAGTAATAAGAGTAATAAGAGTAATAAGAGTAATAAGACTACATAAGAGTAAGAAGAGTAAGAAGAGTAAGAAGAGTAAGAAGAGTAAGAAGAGTAAGAAGAGTAAGAAGAGTAGTAAGAGTAATAAGAGTAAGAAGAGTAAGAAGACTAAGAAGAGTAAGAAGACTAAGAAGACTAAGAAGACTATATAACTGGCACTACTATACTACTATAATGGTATACTACTATAATGGTATACTACTATAATGGTATACTACTATAATGGTATACTACTATAATGGTATACTACTATAATGGTATACTACTATAATGGTATACTACTATAATGGTATACTACTATAATGGTATACTACTATAATGGTATACTACTATAATGGTATACTACTATAATGGTATACTACTATAATGGTATACTACTATAATGGTATACTACTATAATGGTATACTACTATAATGGTATACTACTATAATGGTATACTACTATAATGGTATACTACTATAATGGTATACTACTATAATGGTATACTACTATAATGGTATACTACTATAATGGTATACTACTATAATGGTATACTACTATAATGGTATACTACTATAATGGTATACTACTATAATGGTATACTACTATAATGGTATACTACTATAATGGTATACTACTATAATGGTATACTACTATAATGGTATACTACTATAATGGTATACTACTATAATGGTATACTACTATAATGGTATACTACTATAATGGTATACTACTATAATGGTATACTACTATAATGGTGTACTACTATAATGCTACACTACTATAATGGTGTACTACTATAATGCTACACTACTATAATGGTATACTACTATAATGGTATACTACTATAATGGTGTACTTGCGGGGTTCGAGACGAGCGACTTCTAGAACGTAGCAAGTAAATAAAAGGTCCATGACAGGGGAGAGACATTACCATGCACTTGAAGCCAGGTGATGACAAACAGAACCCAGATCTGGAAAGTATGGTAATCGGTAGTCGGGACAAGGAGTGATGCAACGGTTCGAGACTCAGGGGAGCTAGTGACCCCGGTGAGGATAGCAGGCGATTCTCCCGCCCCGAACGCAGTGGTTTGGGCAAAGTGATGAGCACCAGGTACCAAGGTTCGGCCATAGAAGGCAAGGTCCCCTAAAAGGCCGGTGGTAAGGATAGTACCATGGTTGGGTACGACCTCCATGTTAGATTCTTGTTATAACGTTAAGTACTAAGTTATCTTTATTCGTTGATGATTCCTCAAGTGAGGAATCCGAGCTACTTTCTTAGTGTTTTCAAGAGTAGAGATCGCTGCGGGACAACCCCTTAGCGATCATTGATGTACTCACCGCAGTTCATCCTAGTACTCCGTACATGAAGGATGAGTAGAAGGATGAGTAGAAGGATGAGTAGAAGGATGAGTAGAAGGATGAGTAGAAGGATGAGTAGAAGGCTGAGTAGAAGGATGAGTAGAAGGATGAGTAGAAGGATGAGTAGAAGGATGAGTAGAAGGATGAGTAGAAGGATGAGTAGAAGGATGAGTAGAAGGATGAGTAGAAGGATGAGTAGAAGGATGAGTAGAAGGGTGAGTAGAAGGGTGAGTAGAAGGGTGAGTAACAGTGGCCATTGACTCAGGAAGCGAGATTTCATAATATCCCCATAGGTAGATCCCTACCTATTGTAGGCCTGACAATACTACTATAATATTATACTACTGTAATGCTATACTCTATAATGTTATACAACTATAATGCTATACTCTATAATTCTATACTACTATAATGCTATAAAACTATAGAGTGTTTTTCAAAAATATTTAAACCAGGGGTGCAAAATGTTTGGACCCAGAACTGGCAAAAATGAACAAACCAATAATCCCAAAATGTTCTTAGCCCTTCACACAGTCTTTCAAACCAAATGGCGGAATGCTTCACACCAACTTTCATTAGAATTGAATATTCTGAATTCTTGAATCTGGAGTCTGGTTTGAATAATTTTGAAAATCACTATAAGACTATACTACTATAATGCTATACTAATATATAAGAGTAATAAGAGTAGTAAGAGTATTAAGAGTAGTAAGAGTATTAAGAGTAGTAAGAGTATTAAGAGTAGTAAGAGTAGTAAGAGTATTAAGAGTAGTAAGAGTATTAAGAGTGGTAAGAGTAGTAAGAGTATTAAGAGTAGTAAGAGTAGTAAGAGTAATAAGAGTAGTAAGAGTAGTAAGAGTAATAAGAGTAATAAGAGTAATAAGACTATAAGAGTAATAAGAGTAGTAAGAGTAGTAAGAGTAATAAGAGTAATAAGAGTAATAAGAGTAGTAAGAGTAGTAAGAGTAATAAGACTATATAACAGGCACTGTTGGATCCACAATAAGTAGAACACTACCTATAGATACAATATGGAGCCTACGATGTCTGATTCTAGTCGTGTCTCCTACAAATGAATGTCGTGACACGTCATTTGGTCGTTGTGACAAATTGTGAATCAGAGGCCCGTTTCTAAGATTCCAGAACAATACTTCCTATTGTTCTGATGGAGGGTTTTTCAGTTCCACTTTGTCTCTTTAAAATCCTAAAATAACCTCTCAGATTCGTCTTTGAGGAACCATCAGCGAATACAAGTTTAGGACAACACACGACATAAAGAACATAACACTAACATAATAATGCACTAACATAATAATGCACTAACATAATAATGCACTAACATATACTACACTACTAGATAAGACTATATAAGAGTAGTAAATAATAAGAGAAGTAAGACTAATAAGGCTATATAAGGAAATATTAGAATCAATGGGAACAGAAGTATTCAAGCAGGTTTTTGTTAGGGTCATTCTTTTGAGTCACCATGTATTGTGTATTGTAAAGTGTACTATGTACAGTGTATAGGAGTATGTACAGCGTATAGGAGTATGTACAGCGTATAGTATCAGTGCGTAGTAGTAGAACAAAGTACTACCAGTGTAGTCTCGAACATAGAGTAATACTACTAATATGCTATACTGCTAAATAAGAGTATACTGCTGGATAAGACTATCTAAGAGCAATAAGACTATAAAACTGGTACTTCTATACTAATATAATGCTGTACTACTAGGTATTCCTACACTACTAGATTAGAATATACTACTAGATTGAAATATACTACTACATTAGAATATACTACTAGGTATTCCTACACTACTAAATAAGACTATACTACTAGATAAGACTATATAAGAGTAATAAGAGTAATAAGACTCATAAGACTGTAAAGCTGGTACTGGGTAAAAATAATATAGCAGCTAAAAATAAAGCTACACTAAAAGCTGATCATGATTGTTGATATGAAGTAATTCCACATTCAAATGAACCACCTTTTTCAATTTAAGAATTTGAAGTTGAAAATAAATAATTAATAAGAATTAAAACACAAGCTACAATTGAAGGTAAATATAAATAAAATGTAAACATATTAAATAGTTATTAAGTATAAAACCTTCAGAAAATAAAGGGTAAAATGGTAAAAATATAAAGCATCGTATTAATAATATTGTTGCTGTAGCTATTACATAAGCTAATGATATATTTATATTACTATTTCTGTTATGTTCTTTCAATACATTTATGCCTAAACTCTTATATTCGTTGATGGTTACTCAAAGAGAGGAACCGGAGAGGTTTTTCTAGGGTTTTGAAGAGAGAAAGTGGAACCGAAAAACTGTCCACCAGAACAATGGTAAGGATTGTTCTGGAATACTCGAAAGGGGTATATCGATTCACGAAATGGTATGATGGCTAAATGCCCTATCACTCACCATTGTAACAATCGGACTGAGAGGCTTCAAATACCTTACCATAGGCAGAGGGCCTTGTCTATGGTGGATCTAACAATATCCTTGTGGTGCATTCTCTTTTATTGTCTTACTTGTTATTAACACTTTTATTATATTTGCATGATAATATGTCGCTATAACACTACATACTGTTAATATTAAACTTTCTAATATATAAGTATCTGGTGAAGCACTACTAATATGCTGTACTAATAAATAAGACTATACTACATAAGACTACTAAGGGTAATAAGAGTAATAAGACTATACTACTAGATAAGACTATACTACTAGATAAGACTATACTACTAGATAATACTATACTACTAGATAAGACTATACTACTAGATAAGACTATACTACTAGATAAGACTAATACTGGTATTACTATACTACTATAATAATGTACTACTAGATCAGAATCAACCCAAAGGTTATGTTCGACAAGGAAAAGAACATTTAGTTCTCAGATTAAAGAAATCGTTATATGGATTAAAGCAGGCCCCCGGTGTGTGGCATCAGGTCATTCACAAAGTGATCATAACCGGTTGAGAATGTCCTTTCTTGAACATTCTGTCCGAGACTTGTTCAACTATGTTGGTGTTGTCACAACTACACTTTTCATTGTGTCATCCTTCTGTTCTATCTTCAATTCCTTCATGACATTCCTCAACCATGCTGCCTCTCTGCTTTCCTCATAGAGTCCAAAGAACTCAGCCTCTATCATGAGGCACATAAAATAAGAAACTTCCTTCATCGATCTGAAGTGCCAAGTCCTGAAGTCTTGGCTAGGATGAGCTTGTCAATGTTCAGCAAAGGTACACAAATGCCTTCCACTTTTCTTCATTTGGTCTAGACCTCTCAAAGCATTCTCGGAGGTCTCTGTTTAATCTTCTTCCTATGCTTGACATGAAGATTGACTCATTTTAATTGGTCCTTCATAATATATCCAGATATTATTATATTCTTCTCTGATATTGTGCAAGGCCTTTCCAAGCTCTGTCTCCAAAATTGATGCCTGCTCATTCCTTTCTAGAGTGAAAGGAAGTTCCACTTTTTCAATGGATGTTCCCGGGCTCATCTACTACTACATACTACTAGATCCTACTAATAAGACTAATATTGGTATCACTATACTACTAGATATACTACTAGATAATCCTATACTACTGGATGAGAGTAAGAAGAGTAATCAGACTAATATTGGTATTACTATACTACTATAAGACTCTACTACTATAAGACTCTACTACTATAAGACTCTACTACTATAAGACTCTACTACTATAAGACTCTACTACTAGATAATCCTATACTGCTAAATAAGACTAATAAGAGTGATAAGACTAATGAGACTATATAACTAGAACTGCTATACTACTTCAATGCTGTACCACTAGATTGTAATGCTCTTTTATACATTTATGCCTAAAAGATTGTATTCGTTGATGGTTCATCAAAGAGGAATCTGAGAGGTTCTTTTAGGGTTTTGAAGAGAGAAAGTGGTATCGAAAAACTCTCCACTAGAACAATGGTAAAGATTGTTCTGGAATATTCGAAATGGGCCATCCATGCACGAAATGGTATGATGGCTAAATGCCCTATCACTCACCATTGTAACAATCGGACTGAGAGGCTTCATAATACCTTCATAACCAGGTCCCCCTTCATAACCAGGTCCCTGCCTATGGTGGATCTAACAGGATTCTTGATCTTTGGTTTCCAGCACACGAGATATTTGGATATTTTCAAGAGGGGAGAATCAGAGCCTTTTGAACGTTGAGAACTGGTAGATGAATTGTGGAGAATGATAATAGTTCGAAAGAAGTGACTGATAACAAACTGGATCCATCAATCAATTTCTTGATTTCTCAACTAATCAACTCCTTGATTTCATCAATTCCTTCATTCCTTGACTTCTTGATTCCTTGATTCCCGCCTCTTCTCAAAATCATCTCTTCTGAAAACTTCCCTCTTTTGCTAATCCCTCTTGACTTGTAAACTGCAGTGACTCATGAACATCCGATCAAGTCCAGTCAGTTTTCCTGAGTGAACAACATTCTTGCCAATCTGGAATCCCTTAATCTCTTTAAAAACCCCTCCTTCAAATTTCGTCTTTGACTGCATATCTTCTTCCAGCCTAAGTGCTTGAAGTCTTGACTGGATCCGAATTCGTCAATGGTACTCTCCTCAGTCTAAACCCTATTGCCAGCAATAAGGTCAATAATCCAAGCAGAGACCATTCATTGAATAATTAAATGACACAAGACACAATAACACTACCACTTCTTCATCCAACAAGATCATCAAAAAATCACGTATACCTCAATGACGCCTCAATATATATCTGAACATTCGATATATGTCAGTACCTCAATATTGACTAAACTCATCGTATAAGTTGGTGGACATGTCCTTCAAAAAATGCACAATCAAATCCAACTTGGGGTAGTCACCAATTAATTCCAAGAAAATAAAAGAAGCAGCTTAAGTTTCTTTGTCCATAAGAATTTGTCTCTAAGCGAGTAAAGTGGTTTCAGCTACACTTTTTCCCAAAGGTGCTGGGAGCTAGGATAGAGCACATGAAGTTGGGAAAGGTCTTTTCCACCTCGTGCTTGAAGTTCCATCTCGTGTTTGACGTTCCATCTCTTGCTTGACGTTCCATCTCGTGCTTGACGTTCCATCTCGTGGTTGAAGATTTCAGCTGGATGACTGCTAACTTGGATTTCCTTCCTCATATGTGGAAATGGTTCCCAGGAACTTCATTGTGAGTCATGGTGTTGTGAGGCATTAGGATGAAAATGATCAATACCTCAGGCTCATAGTAGCCAGACTCAACCCTATCAAATAGGAATCACATCAGACTAAGAATCACATCAAACCGACAATCATGATGCCATAGTGTCAATACCTCAATAATCAATCTCTTGGTATCTCGCCCACCATATTCTTAGTAATAAGCAAATCCAGAAACATCACTCACAAACCAATCTCTCACGCCATCATCACACCAATCCATTTGTCAATAACCAATATGTGAAAAAAAATTGCCACGATCAAACCAACATCCCATACTCACATCACATATCTTGAATCAACACTTTATAGCCAAACTCAAGAGCCAAAATAATCATCATCTCATATTCATAATCTCATCAACATCTCAAGAACCATAATCAATATTCAGGTTAATCAATACCTAAAGTCATAATCATCAGAACCTCCATAATCAATACCTCATCAATATCTCCATAGTTTTAATCTCCATGGTCATAGTCTCATCAATATCAGAGTCAATACCTCCGAGTCAATACCTCAACATTCATAATCACAATCTCAAAACTCAAACTCTTAGTATCTCACTTCACACCTCAATATCTCATAATCATAAATTCATCAACATCTTCATAATCATAATCATAATCATAATCATAATCTCATCATCATTTCGGATATATCGATATTTTTCATCTCAATAATCAACATTTCCTGCTCTTCATCATGAAAATCTCCTCCTCTTTATCATAAAATCTCCTGTCCATTATCTCAGACAAAAGGTTCACCTGTGGAGAAAATGAATGGGACACTCGGCAAAGCTCTTCTTATTGAACCAGTCCTTTATACAGATGTAGTGGAACACACAAAGACACTCCAACCGGCCGACCTTATCGCCCGGCTTCAAGTCCTCAAGACAAATCACACATTCGTTATCCGAGGGCTCCTTTTCCGAGGTCATGGTAGCGTTGGAAGTCACCAGCCCATACTCCTCTTCGACCTCCTGGGAATGAGGTTTTTGTATAAGTTCAGATCCCCGGGCTGAATGAGGTTTTTGTATAGGTTCAGATCCCCGCATTGGTTCAGACCCCCGGATTGGCTCGTAACTGGGCCTTGGAATAGGCGCAATATTGTATACAAGCATACGGTTTCGGGATGCTTGAGCCCCAGGGGGAGACGAGAGCCGAAGATGGTCACTGGCAAAATCAAAACTGGTGATACACTCACTCACGTGCCCCTCCTTATACGTCTCCCACTCTGTTGTGTGTTTCTCTCCTTTGAACCGTTGCAGGAGGTTTATTCCACATACAGGACAAAAGTCCTCTTCATTCTCCTCACTAGAACCAACAGTATCTCCACTCAATGCGGCTCCACCCAGCCCAGTCGCACCCACACCAGGGACACCCAGATTTGCCGCACCCGATTCAGTCATACCCAGACTTGCCCCATTAAATGCGACACCATTCATGATATGATTTTCTTGGGTTGATATAGATTTTGTGCGACCTGCATATAATCCACTAGTTTCTAATTCATTTCTTTGATTCCGTTCTATTTCCAATGCACATGTTTCACATGTCCGGTATTGTCCAAGAGGGGAAGGTTTGGTAGGAGCCCTGTCCCCGTGTAAAACTAGGGCTGTGGGCGGGTAGGCGGGGAAATGGCCGGAACATGCGCCACACACTAATTTGCCACACTTTCGGCAATGATGTTTTCGGCTAAAGAAGGTGAATGCTTCACTGCAAAGAGTGCAGGAGCTGGACTCAGAATCAGGCTGCCAGCTCATTAGAAAGTTCAGGTTCAAGGAAGATTCAGAGGGGGTGTTTCAGGGGGGAGTTTCAGGGGTTGGTTGAGATCTGGCTGTAATTCTAATTGAGCGTGTTCAGAGTTGATTCAGAGATGTTTCAGAGAAGTTTCAGAGTTGATTCAGAGAAGTTTCAGAGAAGTTTCAGAGAAGTTTCAGAATATGCACGAGTGTTTCAGGAGTATCAGATATTCCAAGTGGCTTCAATTGATCTAGACGTTTCACTGTGGAAGATAGTGCAAGGGATATGTTGTGGTGAGATGCGCACGTGACGCGGGGTTACCATCCCTATTTATATATATATATATATATATATATATATATGGGTGTACGGGTTTAATGTGATCCGCACACCCGTACATCTACAGGTGGTGATTTCTCCCGCCAACTCCTCACATGTACGGGTTTAACCAAGTGAAACACCAACCATGACGGACCGGCTCACCCAGCTCCAGGTGTGTCTCGACCAGTTGGTGGCCCAGTTCAACTCCACCATCAACTATGCCAATCTGCAGAGCGAAATGGCGCTTTTGGATGCCGACCCCACGTCGGTTTTCAACTTGGCCGCCAGTTCCGCCTCGGCAGCCGCCAAAAACACGGAAAATTCCGGCACAAATTCGGCTCCAAACGGGTCTGTGGAGCAACAACCAGTTGCAGATTTTGATGGTGTTTTGAATGAACTTTCCACGGATCTTATTTTGAAATCCAGGCAAATTAGCATGATCATAGACCTGTTACCCGGAATCGGCACTCTTCCCGAAACCCAATTAGCCAAGATCAGTGGGCTCATACAGGAATTGGAAGAGACGGAGAACGAGAGGCTAAGGAAAATTAAGGAGAAGGATGATGTGTTGAAATGGTGTGAGGAGCTCATTGTGCAGGTTTCTTCTGGGATCAGTCAAGGCCGGTAAAATGAAGAAACAATTATTTTGAGCAGGCCAAAAAATCAAAAAGGAAAGAAAGAGGAACGAAAGAGGAAAAAAGAGAATAGGAATAGGAATTTATGTTCCGGGTGAATGGGACATTTTCATCGATGTTAAAACCATGGAGTTCATTGAGAGCATAAATACAGGATATTGGAGGACAGGAACAGAGGCACTGATTTTTGGAGAACAGAAATGGAGTATTGGGATTTTTGGAGGACTGGAAAAAAGGACTTGAATAGAGGACTGGGGTCTTGGCACTGGAGTCTTGGAAGACCCTGCTGCAACGACTAATCTCCTGGTCACTCATAAAGGGCTCATGTGCTCATATGGTAGCAAACTTATAAAGAAACTTGTAAGCAAACTTATAAGCAAACTTATGAGCAAACCTATAAGTAAACCCAGTGAAGTGAGCATAGGATTCATCATGGTATTCATTCAGTCTGTCCCTCTGCCTCCAAACCTCTGCCTCTATACCCACAGTCAATCTATACCCAGAATCAATCTATAGTCTAAAGTCTATTCTATAGATATACCTGAACTGCAATATCACATCCCATTCTGTTTACCAGATTTTCGAGATATCAAGTGTATATCATGGTGGCATGGCATGGTGGCATATCATATGGTTTAAGGTTATGGTGTGTATGAGGCACCATACTGTTGGTGTAGGCTGCCAAAGTAGGAAGCCAGAACCCATAGGCCAAAAGAAACTCTTCATTAAATTTGCAACCGTAAATATTGAAGAGCTGGCCGTTTCATTTCACGTGATGGTGGTGTTCTGAGGGGGAGAAGAGCATTGGGAAACGCACGTGACTTGACCACCATTGAAGCCCATAGATATACGCCAAAAGACCACCAATTCTCGGGATCTTCACCAAGTAGATGTAGGTACTTGTGGAGCTGTTCATTATCATAGAACTTTGACTCATAGTAGAATTTCATGTTGAAGTGGTGATCTGAAACTCCATCCCTTGAGTCCATCCCTTGAGTCCATCCACTGAGTCCATCCACTGATTCCATCCACTGAGTCCAAAATTGAGTCGTGAACACTTCTCAATATTCCCTGATTATGATTACTTCATATCCACATCACCTTCATGATCACTTCATGTTAATCTGGTCATTATTCTGTCACGCAGTAATGTCTTTATTATGGTCACTTCATGTTCTGATCACTTCTTTACTTCAATAGATCATTGTTTCGTCTTCACTGGGTCTTCGCTGTACCACTGGCTTCAGCAATTCATCTCAAGTGATTGAGCACGTCAAACTTCTCCGTAGCACCGTTTCCCGGTATTTGGAGAGCACCAACTGTTGTTTTTGCTGCACTAGTGGAGTTCAATTCATCCTGGGGAATTTTTGGGTGCAAGTAAATTCCCTCATAGTCGGTAACATGCTTTTTTTCAATCATGCCTCCATTTCAATTGTCCCAACCATGTTATCTTCACTTGATCATACTCTTTGAAAGTACCCCTAAAATGTTCCACTTTCTTCCTTCTTCTTTCTCCAAATTCCTGGATTCCTTCACATTGTTCTTTCCAGGTCTTTCATCATTTCCTTGTCTTGATCTTCTCAATCATGGTTGTATGCATTACAGTTGAAGTCCCAATTCAAGAAACGGGCGCTTTGACACTGCTCCGAGGTCCATCCCGTACCGTAGATAATGGGAAACAACTTATAGAACCAGAATAAAGTTCCGCCCAAAACCATGGCCATCACAAAGTATGCAAACCTAGGCCGCAAGTGCATCTGGTACTCTGCAAACACACCAACAACCAATACCAAAAAGAACGCGCTGGTCAAGTAGTGGTGCACAAATAGTTGCCGACTCATGAGCGTGTATGGAAAGTAGTGGAGGCCCCAGCCAAGCACATACTCGAATGTCGTCATGTAGTAGGAGGATTTGAAGCCCGGTTCACTTGACACTGTAAATGGATTGAGTACCCAGAACACATGCACCAAAAGCTTGGCCATGAAAAGTCCCACCAACAACACTCCAGCATAGTACACCACCAAATTGCCCAACAAGTAAATGTTGGAGTCGTCCGAGAAGTAGTTGATTCCCCGCACCACAAACGGCCACGTGGCCGGAAGCGACAGGTACTCGTGTTCTTTCACAAAACCCTTGTTGATTCTCCACATCAGGTGATGGTACTCCACCAATTTGCGGAAGAGCAGGAGGCGGGGGAGCATGACCCGGGGGTACATGTCCAATTCATGGTCAATCACCGGGTGGTTATTGTTTTCAATGTACCAGAGCGTATTGGGAAGCGTAGGGTCATTAACACAGAGCACCTGGTTTTGATGGAATGCCCAATCGGGAAGCTTCGTCTCGTGACCCATAAGTACACATTGAGTTCCTCTATGCACGAGCTGGAACACAGTTTCGGTGGCCCGCAACTTGCGGAGAGGAAGATCATTTTTGGAATGTGGTTTTTTGCCAATGATCTTTACTTTCCACTCGTAGTTGATATCCTGCAGAGACGTGATGTTTCCATGGCACGATACTTCGTTCAGGTAATCGTGTTCAGAATTGGGAGGACGCACGTCATTGGCCCGGAGATATTTGGATGTTCTTGGATGGAATAACTTGACGGTATCTCCATCTTTGATTGGCCTGAACTTGGTGGTATGTTTTCCAGGAACGTTAGTTCCGGCCGTTTCAAGTTCCCACTCGTTGTTGGAATCATCAGTAAACCCATACATGGTGACCTGCTGTTGTTTGGTGCCGGTTTTGTAAGGGAAGTCGTGCGAGTGTAAATACGTATCCAAACGGTGGTGCTTTAAAGTCACTTTGCTACCGTAAGAAACGTCAACAGCAGTATTTCTGATTTTGTCCAGATCCTGCAACTCGGCCTTGAATGCAGGTGACATGATCCCCAGGCCCGTGCCGTTGCGGGGCAAAAGCATAAAATGAACGGAGAAGAAACCACAGTACATGGTCAACGGAATCAAAATGAAGCCAAAGAAACGAGCCACCACGTGCGCCAAAATTTGTCTCAATGGAACCTCCACATCCCCCAAGTACCTCCACATTTGGTAGAGCGATAAAAGAAAGACCCATGCTATGGTGAACAAGCCTGTCAACTTGGTCGATACTGTAAGCCCCAAGCTAAAGCCTGTGGCCACCAAGCACTGTACCCAAGGTTTGGAAAAGGGTTTTTGGAGCTGGAACCGCTTGAAGGACGAAACAGAAAGAGCTGTGAAAAACACAAGTGCCGAATCAAGCATAATCAATCGAGATTGTGTGGCCAATGAATTCTCAAAAACAACCAAAAGTGCTCCAAAAAGAGACACCACCAGACGACATGCCGAGGCTCGCAAAATCATATATGCTAAAACGGCCGAGCCCACTCCACATAAGGCCGAAAACGTCCTCATGGCCACGTAAGGCGTGGAGGCCAAAAAGGGTGAGCCAATATCGGAAAAAGTATCTTTTCCGTCCCAGCCAAAAAACATGGCTATATAGTAAAACACCAATTTTCCAAGTGGAGGGTGTACATCCACGAAAAACTCACCATCATGATACTCTTTTGCAAAGCCACCAAAATGGGTTTCGTCAAAAACCACTCGGGCCGGATGCGGAAGCTTATACATCCGCACAGCGAGTGCTAGTGCCCCTACTAAGAACATGTATCGGCGATCGAGTCCAGACCAGCTGGTCCGGCCAACAAGTGCAGGTGACACCTCCAGCGATATATATGCACGGAAGGGTCCCTGTTTATACCCAGGAGGGAGAAGCTTAGGTTTCTCAAGCGTCATATTGAACCTAATATTGAACCTGGTATTGTACCTGGTATTAAGCCTGGTACTGCTAAATGCTGCTAAATGCTGCTGCTGTGGGTTGATGTTGACTTATGTATTGGTGGGGACGTGGAGGTCTGGCGCGCCCTGGGTGCAGTCCGGTTCAAAGGGCAAAGTGCAAAGTGCACGGTTCAATATGGTGTACGGGTTTACAGCCACCCGAATCCTTCACTTCAATGTTCCACCTTAAGATCCAACCTCTCGATATCCATGACCGGATGAGTATAGCCCTTTGAAGCTCATGCTTAGAGAGAAGATCCTTACACCAGGTACAAAAGCTGTAAAAAAGTACGGTTGATGGAAGGGGGGGATCTGGTCTATTTATGTGATTTGGGGGGGGGGGGGGGGGGGGGGGGGGGGGGGGGGGGGTGCATGACGCAGTCCTATACATAAGACACTGGAGGTACTTCTGAAACATCATGTTGTAATTATTGGGATAGTGTATTTATGACATTGGTGAATAAGATTGGGTTTAGTGTTCGGGTGGACTTTTTTTTGTTTGAAAAAATGGAGAATTGGGCTCAATATAAGGGTCGTGCGAAATTCAAAAAAACATAATGATAGGAAAATTAACAATTTATTATATGAAACATGAAGCATCAGGGATAGATAAGTATTTTTCTTTTTATCTATTGAAAGAGACTCTTAATGAATTGGGAATTAATGGAGGAGGTTGGAGGAAGGGATCACTATATGCAGGACAAATAAAGCCAATAGGAATTTACGGGTGAATTTCGAGATATGGATTTTAAAGGATCTGAAAAAAATGATATAGTGGTAAATGAGCTGGGAATGTGTTTTGTGTGGGCAGTTAGAAGGTAGTCGACTTCAAATCCGAGGTATCTCACGTGACCTCGAAGGCCGGAATAGGCAGTTCCGGGGCTTATATCCAGTTCCGACCTATTGACTCAGGTCATTTCATCCTCCCCACCACAAAATATTTTTTAAAGAACTCCACATTACGGTACTCTATTTAATTTCGGAGCTTGCATATATTAGTGGGAGAGTTTGTAATGGTGTGTGTGGCTGAATATTTTTAAGAGTGGTTCTGGTCACGTGACATTATAGTTCCGTGGGTATGTCTGCATATAAGCACCAGATCAATATCAATCATCATCTAGTAAGCTACAAAAAATTATAATGACTTATTTAAATATATCCCTTTTTCTATTTAACGTTAATTTTCTAGTAATAAATCAGTAACCAATGTATAAACCCCCGTTTCGTTCGTCCAATTCCGTCACTATATGGTCGACTTCATCTGATTTCGGGTCCCAGCCCAACTTGGCAGTCACCCGTACATTCTTCAAGTTCGGAAGCCGGTCCTCGCTCAAAGCCACAGCCAAGTCGATCGGGTCCAAGCGGTCCGTGGTCCCAAGCATGCCACTGCTATCAATGTATAAGTTGGTCAAGGCCCGATTAGGAAATCGGGGGAGAATGTCTCGTTCGAAAAACCCAGATGAAACATAGTCCACACAAACCTCCAAGGTCACGAGATTCGGGCATAGAAGAAACACCTCATCAAGCGAATTGGAGTTAAGTCCCGGCATCGGGAACTGGATCTTCAACGACTCAAGGTTGCGGCCGAAAATCACCAACAAGTGTTCGAGTCCCGCATGTGACACTTGTGGACAATGGGCCAATTCCATTTGACGAATTGTGTTGGGAAAACACGAGTGGATCAAGAAATCATCCGAAATGCCGCCCGAAATCCGGAGAAATTGCAATTTGGGCGGCCACTCCACAGTATGGAAATCCTCGATTTCTAATGATGACCGAGGAAACGAAAGGTGCGTTAGAAGCTTGAGCTCATGAATAGACTCAAACAATTCCTTAAGCCGCACAGTCTCGGAAACAAGCCGGAGATCAAGAGATTGGAGTTGGTGACATGAGCGTAATGCCATAAGCGGACTGAACCCAAAACTGGTTTGAGGAGCCACGAAGTTTTGCACCAGGTCTCGAGATCGCTTCAAGAGTTTCGCCACAAAGGCATTTTTCCCCAGCTGGTTGACGGAAGAAAGATCCAACGTCCGGATATGCAGGCCCGTAGTCTTTTTCGTGGTGATTGTGTCCACAAACAGGTAGAAATTGTCGCCCCGAAGCCGAGGATTCCGGTAGAGCATAGGCATGGTCACCAGGTAAAAGAGCTTATTGAGGAGGAGGAACTTGGGTTTAAGTTCGCTGCGGAAACTAACGATTTCCATGATATAGGCAATGATTTCAAGTGGCAAAACTGGTTTCACCATTGGGGTTTTTGGCTCGGGCTTAAGCCGTGCTTCTTCAAGCTGGATCTGGTATTGCTTGCTTTCTAAGAATAAGCAACATGAAAGCACATCGATCTTCTCGAATTGCGATCGAGGCCACACTTTGCCTTTGAATGAAGTTTGCTTGTTCAAAACATAGATGGACTGTATGGAGAGTTTTTTGGGGTCGAAGTCTGTGGTTGTAATGGTCTCCTTCCTTTCCAGCTCCAAATCCACATGTTCCTCCTCGCCGTCCAATCCCCCCTCATCGGTGAAAGATGTTTTGTAGACGTATTTTCTATAAGGGGGGCGGACTTTCTTGGGTCTGCTCTTGTTAGCTATGTTGAAGAGTCAAACAAAGAAACAGATCAGTCGAGCCACAAAACAAATATCCACTCACTTTTTTTTTTAGGGCTCTGCTCAAGCGTGACTCGATGGAAATGCCTCCTTCCACCACCTGTATGTAGTAGATATTTCGAATGAGTGTGATAGATTAGTTTTTGGATTGATAAGCCAGTTCATCGCGGGCACATCCGTACACCAGTATCAAACCATCAGAGCATCAAACCATTAAACCATCATACCATCAAACCATCAGATCAAATCAAATCAACAAGTCGGTATTCTTTTTTTTTCTGAATAAAGTCAGTTATAGAACAGCATCTGTAATGTGGGTCATCTGATATTTTCAGTATAATCTGGACCTCTATAATATCCTCTTTTGGGGAATGGAATGATAAAATGGTTGAGATCATCATTGGATCCATGACATAACCCAGATTGTCTGCCAAATTAATATTTTCAGATTAGACGGTATTCAATATTCATATCTTGTAGTTAGTTCCAGCACAGTCTAGTCTAGCCAATCTTCACATCCAATAGAGTCGTTCATATCACCGGTATAGTCAGAAAAGTCAAAAGTCAGAAGTCAGAAGTCAGAAATCAGAAATCAGAAATCAGGAGTCAGGAGTCAGGAATCAGGAGTCAGAAGATGGAAGTCCGAATAGTCAGGGCCACCATAGAAAAGATAATAAAGTCTAATCTAGTCTGGCTAGACTTATTGTCCCGTTCAGTCAGGCTATTCGACTTATCAGGCATAGGATTTCTAGTCTGTATAGCCAGTGAGTCAGTAGATTCTGATATGGAGTTCATAGTCCACATAGCCAGTCTAATAATCAGTATCAAAACAGTCCCAGACCAGTAATAAACAGAAGCAAATAATCAATAATCAATAATCAATAATCAATAATCAATAATCAATAATCAATAATCAATAATAAATAATCAATAATCAATAATCAATAACCAATAATCAATCACAATCATTGACCACAATAAATCAGTCTTAGTAGAAGTATCAAGTTCAGGGCCAGTTGTCAGATCAGTGTCAGATCTTATGTCAATAATGTTGAACAATAAACAGTATTAGTATCGACATAAATTCAGTATCAATTTCAACGCAGGATCAATATCAGTATAGGATAAAAAACACATTTTCAGAATAGTATCAAAATAGTATCAGAGCCAGATCGGACCGGTATCGGATCAATATCCCAACAGTAACAGTACCAAAGCAGTATCAGAAAATTTCAGATCCGATTAGTATCAATCCAGTGTCATCAGTAATATGAATCAATAATGAAATCAGCAATATGTGTAAATATCACATCGCATCAGTAACAGTATCAGATCAGTAACAGATCAGTAACAGATTAGAACTAGTAACAGATCAGGATCAGATCAGTATCAGCCAGTATAAGAGTATCAATGATCAATAATCAGTAATAGTAGCAGATCAGTATTTGATGTCATTGTTAAGATTTAGCCGGGTTTCAAAAGGTTTGTTAGGAGAAAAACGCCGCTTCCGCTTCTAGAAGTTTGCTTCTGAAACTAGATGGTGACAGGATCCTCTTGGCAAATGACTCCTTGAACAATTATATGTTTCCTGATCTGGACCGGATTTGGGTCTCCGAACTGCGGTATGTCTTGAGGCTGCTTAGAGATTTAGAAGAGCAAGGCTGGCTCTACTCACTGTTTTGGCTCTTGAATCCCCGCTGGCACAGAAATTACCATCTTGGGGATTTTTTCCGGAACAGTATTTGTATCAGGTTGCCCAAGAACTCCTGTTCAGATCTCTGAAGATGAGAAAACCAAAATTTTTTCACGATGCAGTTTTGAAATGATCAAAGCAAAACTTGAGAGGCTTCGGATTTGGCTTTTTCCAGCTATAAAAACATCCTTGGTTAGATAGGTTTCTTGATCAAATTAATAACAATATCAGGTCTGTTACAGAACAGTAACAGAACAGTAACAGAACAGTAACAGAACAGTAACAGAACAGTAACAGAACAGTAACAGAACAGTAACAGAACAGTAACAGAAGAGTAACAGAACAGTAACAGAACAGTAACAAAACAGTCACAGAGCAGTGTCAGTATTCCTCTCCATTTTGCTTTCTCGTTATTTCGGTTTGCACTGGTACAGAAAAAACACCACTGAGCCCAGAGGAAGCAATAACTAGGTGTTGATCCTAAATTATTATTTGGTTCAAATATGTGGCAGTATCATTTTAAAACATCAAACACACTCTCATTCATGGAATGGCGCTGTTGGATTATTCTTCCTCACTTTCGGCAAATAGTAAACCCGAATGAAATTGATCAGTATCAGATCGGTGTCAGATCAGTATCAGTAATAGAACAGTAACATATCAGTGCCATACCAGTATCGTATCAGTCTCAATGATCAATAATTAGCCATAGTATCAGAATCAGTATCAGAACAGTAACAGTCACAGATCAGTATCCAAATCACTATTATCAATAATTAGTACCAATAGCTAGTACAAATGATATGTATTAGTATCAATATCTGATAGCTAATAGTAACAGATCAGTAACAGAACAGTAAAAGATCAATAGCAAAACAGTACCAGAACAGGATCAGTACCAGATCAGTATCACGCCATATCAGTAACAGAACAGTAGCAGTAACAGTATCAATATCACAACAAAATATTATCAGATCAGTAACAGTATCAATATCACATCAAAATATTATCAGATCAGTAACAGGTCAGTAACATATTAGTAATAGATCAGTAATAGATCAGTAATAGATCAGTAATAGATCAGTACCAGAGTAGTACCAGAACAGTATCAGAATAGTATTACATCAGATCAGTAACAGATTAGTAACAGATTAGTACCAGTAACAGATCAGGATCAAATCAGTAATAGATCAGTAATAGATCAGTAATAGATCAGTAATAGATCAGTAATAGATCAGTAATAGATCAGTAATAGATCAGTAATAGATCAGTAATAGATCAGTAATAGATCAGTAATAGATCAGTAATAGATCAGTAATAGATCAGTAATAGATCAGTAATAGATCAGTAATAGATCAGTAATAGATCAGTAATAGATCAGTAATAGATCAGTAATAGATCAGTAATAGATCAGTAATAGATCAGTAATAGATCAGTAATAGATCAGTAATAGATCAGTAATAGATCAGTAATAGATCAGTAATAGATCAGTAATAGATCAGTAATAGATCAGTAATAGATCAGTAATAGATCAGTAATAGATCAGTAATAGATCAGTAATAGATCAGTAATAGATCAGTAATAGATCAGTAATAGATCAGTAATAGATCAGTAATAGATCAGTAATAGATCAGTAATAGATCAGTAATAGATCAGTAATAGATCAGTAATAGATCAGTAATAGATCAGTAATAGATCAGTAATAGATCAGTAACAGAACAGTAACATATTAGTATCAGATCAGTAACAGAACAGTAACATATTAGTATTAGATCAGTAACAGAACAGTAACAGATTAGTAACAGATTAGTAACAGATTAGTAACAGATTAGTAACAGATCAATAACAAATTAGTAACAGAACAGTAACAAATTAGTAACAGTATCACATCAGTAGATACATCAATGATTTACTTCACTAGTTGTTAATATATTGGTAGTAAAAGAGAGAGAGAGGGGGAGAGGGTGCGTATTTATATTCTTTTCCATGAGCCACAAAAACAATAGGAGCCTTCCGAAAGGGGAAATGTTTCATATCCAACGTGCAGATGGTGTTTCATCTTCTTGTGTTGCGTCGCGAGACTTGCAGCCACTGGAATATAAAAAGCGCTCGATCTCCCCCCCCCCTTGTTTTTTTTTTTTGCAACGCGATAAAAGCCACTGCAAATGAACATCACGTGAATCAATCAGGTCCACATTCTTTTTCTTTTTCTTTTTCTTTTTCTTATTTTGCTTTTGAATATATAAGGTTCCTTGGTTTCATACGATTACCCATTTTGCTTAAAAAACAGATCTGATTTATTTAGAAAATGGGTTTATTATATTTCAGGAACTGGGTTATGTAATCAAGTTTCTGGGGTTCAAGATTTTGGGAATCAAAAAATCAAAGGTTCAAAATTTTGGGAATCAATAATTCAGGGTTAATATAATGATCAAGTCTGAAAGACTTTCTCAATCATTAGTTGATTAACAGTCCCAGTTACTATGTATGAGAAGATTGGCCTGAATGTGAAACATATCCATTACTGAGAAGCAATTGCAATTTTGAAGTGTTGGATTCAATTCTAAACCTAATTAGGCCTTTTTTAAGTTTAATCAGTCTTATCTGAATGTGACCAGTTCTATATGAAGAAAGAAATCAGATTATATCCAAATATGATAGATCACATTCTCGTGGAACAACTCCAATTTACTTTTAGGAGTTCTCATTCAAATCTGGCCATATACCTTTGAATATAACCGGTCAATGTTGAAAAAGAGAAGTATTTCTGTCAACAGGTTCTACTTTGAAAGTGATACTGGGATACTCTATTTGGGCATATCAATAATTGTGGTCCTTCTGATTTATACATCTCATTCTACATGTGACCATATCCTAACCTGGAAGGAACTGCATATTTTTTCAAAGTGGCAGTTCGTCTTCTCATCAGGTCAGACAGATCTTTTTGGGAGGAAGCATGAATTCAATCTGAATGGGGAAATACATTAATCCAAGAATTCTTTTGGAGCAGATACTTCTCTGAATATGACCGGATTTTATTCTGAAAGTGAGAGTGAGATTTCCATACGTTAAAAGTGATCTGAGGCAGATCTATTGTGAAACCTATTCTACCCAATCACAATCTATTACCAGATGGAGTCTGACTACGGTATCATTGACCAATCTATTTCAATAAGTCAGAAAGCGGACTTGGCGGAGGTCAGGACTCAGCGGAGGTCAGCAGACTTAGCGGAGGTCAGCGGACTTCAAGATCAGTGTCATGCCTAGTTGCAGCTTGGCTACAAGCGGAATTCCTACGAACAGAAAAGACCCACAATCAAGCAATACCAAAAGATGAAGAATCAGCCAACGAATCAATCATTTTCCAATCATGATCAAACAAACCACGGTCTCCTACACATTTTAGTGGTGCTACTTCAAGGGTGCTACTTCAAGGGTGCTACTTCAAGGGTGCTACTCCTAAGAGTACTATTCTCAGTGATACTGGAACTTGAATTGTTCTGGCTGCAGGACCCATTTCTTTTGGAGAGTCTTCATTTCTTTTGGTGCGGAGTGCGGAGGGGACTTTTTTTTTTTTTCTTCTATGGTTTTAGTGCGACATGTTTTCCAGCATCTCGAATTTGGCCACCGGTCGTGCGCATGCAGTGCTCGCGTGAGGAAAAAAATTTTCTCTATAAATCCACACATTTTTCCGCTCCTAATTCCCACTCTTTTTCCTCGTTTTACAGCAACCATGGTTTTAGTTCAAGACTTGTTACACCCAAACCCTGCCTCCGAGGCCCAAAAACACAAGTTGAAGACCTTGGTCCAGGCGCCCAGATCTTTTTTCATGGACGTCAAGTGTCCTGGCTGCTTGAACATCACCACCGTGTTCTCTCATGCCCAAACCGCCGTGACCTGTGACGGCTGTGCCACTGTGTTGTGCACTCCTTCTGGTGGTAAGGCCAGATTGACCGAGGGCTGTTCTTTCAGAAAAAAGTAAGTTCTTGGCCAGTTTGGAGAAGAATCGGTGAAGTGACAAAGTGACAAAGTGATAAAATGACAAAGTCAAGTTACAGCTTCGTTTATTCTTTTGACGATTTGGAACACTTGATGTTTCTGACGCAATGAGGCCTGCCTCGTTGCTCGTAATCATACCAATAACTATTGCGTTGTTAATGCTCCCAGCCAGGCTGTGCATATAATGACCTGATCCTTTGCTGGCTGAATCAGTGCTGAGTAGGCCACGGGGGTTGGAATGCATCTGTATTATAGATACAAATAATAAATGATTTGCCTAAATTTATAGTAGCCTTCTAGGAAGATATTAGAAATTCATAAGAAAAACCTTAACACCATTACGTAAAACGTAAAGCCCGTGCACCCGACATTCGGAAAACCTCTACACCAAATTCCAACGAAAAACCCATACACCCGACATTTATGAAAAAACCTCTACACCAACTTATAAAAAACCTTAACACCATTATTCAAAACACCCGTACACCAAAAGTCTTTAAATCTATCTATATACACGTTTAATTACCATCAAATTCACGGGGATTCACATCATATTGTGCCCGTTTGCCCTGAGTCCGGTACTGCTTGGAAGATTCGATATCCGAGGCCAAATCGTCCAAAACATCCAAGGGATCGTCGAAATCCAGCTCCAGGCGGCTCACTAGCTTCTTCCAATCCCTCTTCCGCTTCTCTTTAACCACAAATTTCCTCTGCATCTTGGCCAACTTGTTAAGTTTCTCGACCTTTCCTGCAGATAAGCGGCTTTTCACCACAGCGCTCTTTTTATCAAGTGCCCAAAGGTCTCCTTGCTTTGCCTTTCGGGCATCATGATAAGTTTGCTTGCCCAAACTCTTGGGAATCTGCCAATACTCGATATGTCCCGAAGGGGCACATACTTTGAGCCGCACGTTCTTTTTTACCTTATTAGGAAAGTCCAAGATCCGAGGCAAGGCCGTGGAAGTGTCTGAATTATGAGCCCTTGCTTCGTCGATGGCGGCTATGGCTTGCGGGTCGTTTTTGGCCCGGTGCATGATCAAGTAGGATAGATTTCCCGATTCGGTATTGTTTCCGCCCGTCCTTCCGGTACCCTGCATACCTTTTAAGGTACTCCGGGGGATCTGGTCAGTTCCAAAACCATCATGCAGGCTCTTATCCCATTTGGTTGCCAACCGTTTACCTTTCTTGAGCTCCATGGTATATTTTGGGCGGTGCACGACTTGGTTAAACGAGCAAAACTGCAACCGGTGCTTATGATTGGAGATCTGGTAGAACTTGGGGTCTCCGAGTTGAAGTGGACACTGTCCATGATGCAGACAAGGGGCCACTACGCTGAGATGGTAGTCGACTGAAGTTGGAGATACCGATGTTTCACTTTTGGGATGTACCGATGTTGCCGGATGTACGGGTGTCTCCGAAATTTCGAAATGTGGGTCATTTTCAAATTCAAATTTAAGGTCTTCCTCTGAAACTGGCCCGAATTTCTCTTCAAGTTCTTGCTCTAAAGAATCTTGATCTTCTGCTTCAAGACGTGCCAAGAGTTCTTTTTCATGGGTCACGTGATCCTCGGTGATGATTTGATCTTCCCGCCGAAGTTTCTGCGGTTTCACCGAGGATCCCCGAATATAAGGTCTCGGGATTCGGCCCCGTTCGTCTCGGTGGTTCTCGGGCCGAAGCATCACTTGCCGAGCCCGAGCCACGATTTCAAAACCCAATGCATTTCCCCGCTCAAGAATCACTAAATGCCCGTCGGGCTTTAAAAGCCGAAGAATCATCTCAATGTTTACATCGACGTCACGTGGGAAGTTGAACTCACGTGATAAGAGCAGCTGGTTCACCATTATGAGATCATATTGTTTGGTAGAGGGGAGTGCGTCCCGTAACCGGGTCTTGATTCGAACCCGCGACAGGTCCACGGGGCCCACAAAATCCCCAAACCGGTCGTAGTAGCCCTGGTAATCTTGTTCGGGGGATAGAGTATCTGATTGTGTAGAATCGGTTTGACTGATGGAGTCAGCATGAGGAGGGGAAATTGCCGTTTGAGGACTTTGGTCCTGCATATAAACACCATCACCATCACCATCTTCTTCACTCTCTTTTCCCCTCTTTTCTGCCATTTTTTCTGTTTTTGTATCATCCCTAACTTCTTTAGTTTGTTCTGTAACCTCATTCAATTGTCTTGATAAAAGAATCTTGGCTCGTTTCTTCATTTCCTTGTTTCCTCGGCCCACAATATACGCTTCCTTGACTGCAGGACGGAAATCCGGGCCCATGAGCTCATTCAAGGCAATCATACCCGTAGCAGGTCCATAGCCAATGTCCAAGACGGAATTGGGCGAGAAATGGGGCACTCGTTTAAGCAATTCCTTCAAAACACGCACAGAATGGGCGTAATTCTGGAGAAAAAGAGCTGCAATATGTGCATCTGCATCCAAACTACTCTCAGGAGCCTTTTGGATTTGTTCTTTTTCCAACAGCTGGTATATGGAGGCAGAACGCTCCCTAAGTTTGTCGGGGTTTATGTGCAGGAGGATGTTTTTATTAATCACTTTGGCAATTTCTTCCGGCAAGTGCACTGGAGAAGTATCCACACGTGCCTTGAGAGTATCTGGATGGAGACGGGCCTCTTCGGCGGTATCTCCCTGTATAAAAGAGCCATCGGAATTCCGAAAAGGCGACATCAGGGTTTCGTAGGCGACATTTTCTTCCCGGAGTTCAACTGATCTAGTGAACTCACCTTGAGGGCCATCATTCTGGGCCAAGTGCTCGTCTCTGGCCAAAAAACCAAAGGTTTGGGTGGCGTTTTCGGCATGTTCCCTTTTGAGCAGGGGTACTGAGCCCCACGCATCACTTTTTGCCCGGAAAAACGAGCCTGGGCATAATCGGCGCTGTCTAAAACTTAGAAATGCACTATATCGCCCGGGAACGGTGTTGTAGCGGAGAGTCCGAAGCAGAAGCATGTATGGTTAGCGATGAGTATAGTGAGAGAGATGATATATGCGCACGTGAAGGTCACGTGTACATGGCACGTGTACGTATCATGTGATATTTTAGTTTAAAGAAAGTTTGTCACGTGGTGAGCGCGCAATCACCAACCACCAACCACCAACCACCATCTTCACCACCACCACCACTAACAACTACTCTCTCTACCACACTAACTACTCCACACACTAGGGCATCCTTACATCCATCATTGCATTGATCAATTGCACCCAATCACATTATAGCCATTATTATATACACCACCAATCAAAGTATATACAAACACAATTGCTTCTAATTCAACTATGAGAGGATTTTATGAAAATGACAGCCATGTGGTGCCCGTGCCCGGAACAGTGGTGCCCAGTAGCGCCACCGAAAAACAACTCCTTGGTCCGCGCGCAGTGGTCAACGGTGTCACGGTGCGCAGTCTGGATACCCTCGAAGCCGGGTTCAAAAGTGCGCGGCACCACTTATTTACTGCCTTCTCCCAGGTTGACGACTACCTCAGCGCCACTAAGCAAAGTGTGTATGAAAAGGAACGGGCGGTATCGGGAACTGTGAGCTCGTTGCACGACAAGAACGATGATTTATTCCCCAGCATTTTTTACGTGGCCATTGCGTCTCTTGCTGGTAACATCATGGCACAGAGGCGGGGATTGGTCAGCAAGGCTGTTTTCCCCGTGGCAAGTGGATTGGCAGCCTTTGCGTACTTTATGCCTCGAACTTTTGGCAACACAAGAGATTTTGTGTGGAAGGTGGAGCAGAGGGCTTTGCCTCAATTGGCGGAGCAACAGGTCAAAACCTCGGAGCTGGTGCAAGGAATGGTGGAGACTCTCAACACTAAGGCTGTACAGAGCCAACAATCGGTGCATGCTAAGGTGGAGTCTGTTCGCCAAGGCATTTCGGCATGGACTGGGTTGAATATAGACGAGGAGGTTTCCAAAAAGTAAGTTTCGGGAAAGCAGACCAGAGAAGGATTGGAGGGGGACAGAACAGGAAGAAGACCAGAGAAGGACCGAGGCAAGGACTGGAAGGACTCGACGAAGTAGGCCAGGAATTGGTCAGAGCCAGAATGAACAAGAAGGGAAGTGAACTGGAACAAGGAGTGGTTCAGCGGATTGAAAACTTCGAACTGGAATTTCACTTGATTTAGAACTTGACTTGGAATGGTTTGAAGTGAAGTGGAGAATTCAAAAAAAGAGGAAGTGGAAAAATGGAGTCTACAGAAGGTCGAAAAGTCTACGGAGTGGCAAAGCTGAATAAAAAAAAACAGGTGGTTTTAACAGGAAGAGCTGGAATTAGAGATGGAAAGAACTGGAACTGATCTAGAGCCGGGGCTATTGAGGAATAGAACTAGAACTAGAACTAGAACTAGGGCTATAAGTGAAGTGGAATGATAGAACTGGATGACTAGAACTGGAAGGCCCATGGAATGTGTGGGACAAGAGAATAGTACTGGAACCAACACTTCAATGTGGGACTAGAACCAACACCTCAATGTGTGACTGGACACAGTCCAAAGTGGAACTGGAACACACTCCAAAATGGAACTGGAACCAAGACCTCAAAGTGGAACCGGAACATAGTCCAAAGTGGAACTGGAACCAACACCTCAAAGTGGAACCGGAACATAGTCCAAAATGGAATTGGAACACACTCCAAAGTGGAAGCGGAACTAGGAGAAGATGAACTGGCAATAAGTAGAATTTGTTAGAACTCGAAAAGTACGAGAATTACTAACGAATTCGGAAGAATGAATTGAAAAGAATTTGAGTGGAATGGACGAATGGTCAAATGACTTTACGACTAAGGAATTCTTCAGGCCCTGAGACAGTTGGAATGGAGATGTATTCCAATTGTGACAAGTCACTAGCCCTTCATATCTTTCAACATACTTGTCCAGCTCCACTTCCTCCACTTCCTCCAACTCTTTCACTCTACACATCTCATTTTAAGCTTCACTATAGCCTTGGTGTTGGATCATGTGGTACAAGCTATACAGACATTATAAGTCAGGCTGGACTTTATGGTGACATACTATAGACATACACATCAGTGAAGTGGTGTGCATTTTGGAAGCGTTTGTTTGTATGCGTGGTTGATGATATGGATGGGAATAGACGGTATGGATGTGTATGGATGGGAATGGACGGTATGGATGTGTATGGATGTGTATGGATGTGTATGGATGTGTATGGATGGGAATGGACAATATGGACTGGAATGGATGGGGAATGGATGGGAATGGGCTTGAAGGTACGGGTGTGCAGCTGCGAATTTGCACCCAATACACAAGTGCACGGCCCAAAATGAGACGACAATACTTGACAAACTGCCAGACCCCCACAAAGACCTACATCTGAACCGGCAGAAGCGGGAAAATCGGAAACAGGAATATCAAACAAAAGTCCTACTGATACCAATCCAAAGTCTTATCTGATAAAAAATCTTTATTTGAACAGGTTGAGGTTGAAACACCAAGAGCCGGAATAGACCTCAAACAATCATATTTCAGAAGAAGATCAAGTATCAAGTCCCAAGGCAATCGATCCATCTGGTCATCTACACAAGAAGTGAATCTACAGAAGATCAATATCTTCATATCCAGTCATCAGTTGTACTTGATATCAGACCATCCAGTCTACCATCTTATCTTAGCATCTGATCTCTAAGTGGTCTCTGATAACAGATATCTGATACATATAGAGGAGATATCGATACTGAAGGGATTGATACATATAGAGATATTGAGACATACAGGGATTATTACCTGAGTGAATATCTTATTCAATCTAAAAATCGGGTATCCCAGTCCTCTAGCTCTAAGGTCAAGGTCAAGGTCAAGGTCAAGGTCAAGGTCAAGTACAAACGAAGCCTTTTCTGGAACACCAACAAAAGGATCCTGATATCTAAGTATACCAAAAATACTGAATACCAAAAGCAATATTAGTGAATACCAAGAATACCTAACATAAGAGTATCTAGAGTATCTAATAGTGAACTCCAAGAATAGTGAACTCCAAGAATAGTGAACTCCAAGAATAGTGAACTCCAAGCATACTGAATACTAGAACTCCAAGAATACAGAGAATACTCAGTACTAGAACTTCCTAAGAGTGTCTGAGTACTTAACATACAAGAATACCAGAAGTACCAGGAATACCAGAAGTACCAGGGACACCAGGAATACCAGGAATACAAAGAACACCAGGAATACTAAGAGTATCTAGACTATCTGAATACTGGTTCTTAGAATACTAAGAGTATCTGACCACTAAGAGTGTTTGAATACTACAACTGTCCAAGACTATCAGAATACTTTAACCTAAACACTGGTGTCAAAATACTTAAACCCAAATACTTAGTACCCAAATACTTAGTACCCAAATACTTAGTACCCAAATACTTAGTACCCAAATACTTCGTATACTAAGCTCTTTGAAAGGTTAGAGTGACTGAATACCAGGAGTGACTAATACTAAGAATCAGAATACTGAGGTGTTTGAATATCTGAATACCAAGAGAGAAAACAAGAGAAAAAACAAGAGTCTGAAAAGAAGAGTCTGAACAAGAGTCTAAATACTGAGGTGTTTGAGTGGTAAGTGTGAGACCATCGATCAACATTTACATTACTGAGACGATTCAACTTGGGATCAGAAAGCGGAAGAAATTCACAACCTGAAACCCTGGAACCCTGGAACCCTGAGTTCTTCTCAAGATCATTTTAAGTTCATTGAGACCATTGGACCATTGGACCATTGAGCCCTTTTTGAGCCCTTATTGAGAGTATTCGGAGGATTTCGAGGATTTCGAGTATTTCGAGTATTTCGAGTATTTCGAGTGTCTGGAGTAGTTTGAGGATTTGGAGTCTGAAGCCATAGATCGAGACCAATAGAATACTTGAATATTCATCTGAGTCTAGATCCTTGAGACTTCACCGGGATTTCTTGCCGGAATCACTTGTTTTTCTAAAGAAAAAAACAGTCACCTAAAGTCCGCAATATCCAGAGTTCTATCCCCCAAATCCAGAGTTCTGTTCCCAATATCTAGACTTCTGTTCCTAGACTTCTGTGTTCTCCAATTCTGTTAACCATACCTACAAAATAGGTTGAGTCTACTAAAGTCTACAAGAGCTTACTAAAGTCTACAAGAGCTTACTAAAGTCTACAAGAGCTTACTAAAGTCGACAAGAACTTACTAAAGTCTACAAGAGTCTACCAGAACCTACTAAAGTCTACTGTACCAGAACATAATTGGAGCCTACCAGAGGAGGAGTACTTGAGTATTCATATTGAGGGGTATTGGAAAATCTGAATTTAGATCAGGTAAAAAAAGTCTACTTGACTCCTACCAAAAGCTTCTTTAAAGTCAACCAGAGTTGACCAGACCTGACCAGACCTGAGCTGACCAGACCTGAGCTGACCACACCTGAGCTGACCAGACCTGAGCTGACCAGACCTGAGCTGACCTGAATTTTATCAAAGGTGTACAAGAGTTGAGGTATCTCATCTTCAGTCTTCTTGAGCCTTCTTGAGGTTTACTAGTGTATCTGAGTCTGGATCCCAGAGCTCTACCAGTCTATCAGAGTCTACAAGAAGTTTCTAAGAGCCTAGTTGAGTCTAATAGACTCTACAAGAAGTTTCTAAGAGCCTAGTTGAGTCTAATAGACTCTACAAGAAGTTTCTAAGAGCCTAGTTGAGTCTAATAGACTCTACAAGAAGTTTCTAAGAGCCTAGTTGAGTCTAATAGACTCTACAAGAAGTTTCTAAGAGCCTAGTTGAGTCTAATAGACTCTACAAGAAGTTTCTAAGAGCCTAGTTGAGTCTAATAGACTCTACAAGAAGTTTCTAAGAGCCTAGTTGAGTCTAATAGACTCTACAAGAAGTTTCTAAGAGCCTAGTTGAGTCTAATAGACTCTACAAGAAGTTTCTAAGAGCCTAGTTGAGTCTAATAGACTCTACAAGAAGTTTCTAAGAGCCTAGTTGAGTCTAATAGACTCTACAAGAAGTTTCTAAGAGCCTAGTTGAGTCTAATAGACTCTACAAGAAGTTTCTAAGAGCCTAGTTGAGTCTAATAGACTCTACAAGAAGTTTCTAAGAGCCTAGTTGAGTCTAATAGACTCTACAAGAAGTTTCTAAGAGCCTAGTTGAGTCTAATAGACTCTACAAGAAGTTTCTAAGAGCCTAGTTGAGTCTAATAGACTCTACAAGAAGTTCTTCAGAGTCTGCTTAAGTCTACTAGACTCTGCAAGAAGTTCTTCAGAGTCTACTATAAGCTCTTCTGAGGTTCTTCAGTCTTTGAGTCGATCAGCATAAGTGACCTTACTATACTCACAAGGTTATACCAAGGCCATATCAGGTCTTAATTGAGTCTACCAGTCTATCAAACTATTAGTTGGATCTTACAGGTTTTCCAAATCTACTTCGAATCTACCGGTCTATCTGTCTATCAGAGTTATAATTGAGTATATCTCTTGTTGAGTCTTTGAGTCTTTGAGCCTTGAGCCTTGAGCCTTGAGCCTTGAGCCTTTGAATCTACTTTGGCTCTATTTTAATTCCCATCGAAGCCATTTGAGACTAATTTAAAGTCCCATTTAAGCCTTATCAGAGTCTACTTTGAGTCCATTCTAAGTCTTCCAGTGCCCTCTCAGTTTTTCCAAGACTCATACCTTCCAAGAGTCAGTTCTTCCAAGAGTCATTTCTTCCAAGACTCAGTTCTTCCAAGAGCCATTTCTTCCAAGACTCAGTTCTTCCAAGACTCATATCTTCCAAGACTCATATCTTCCAAGACTCATATCTTTTGGTGTCTCATCTGAAACTAATCGGAGTCCATAAGTCCACCAGTCCACCAGTCCACCAGTCCACCAGTCTAGACTATTTGGAACTCTTTTTAAAGTCTACTTTAAGTCTTGAGTCTACTTTTAGTCTACTTGACAGTTCTATTTGAGTCATTTAAGGCCCTTCTTTTAGTCTTAAGTGTACCTCAAGTCTTCAAGTCTTCAGAGTTTTCCAGGAGTCTTATCTGAGTCATCTGAATCTACTTTGAGTCTGTTTAAGCCTTTTAAGCCTACTCCAAGACCCTATTTGAATCCTTGACATACCTAATTCCTCATTACTCCTGGTCCATTCAAAAAGTTTCTCTCAAAGTATTTGGAAATGATCAAGAGTGAGGTTTCAGGTGCAACCACCACCACACGTGGAACCTTGAGCCGGCCAACCACGGCATCGGTGATGAAAATGATCCATAAGTTGGTACCATCATCATACCAGCCCAAAAATAAGCGTAAGGTGCAGGCCAAGGACATTCAAAAGTTGATCGATAAGGTTACTCGGTACCAGAAGAAAACCGTGGACATTAACAAAGCATTTGTCAAGTCATTGGGTGATTGGGGTACGGATTTACCCACCCTGGAACTCAGACATACCATGAGAATATTTTCACAGCTTTTGGATTCCATTTCTGTATCTGTTCTTGAACAATGTGATCGATTAGCAGAACTTAAAATCAGTCTTGGGGCCATTTCTCAACGTGAAGAACGCCAAAGGTTTCTTGTTTCGAAACACGATACGCTCCAGGCCAAATTATCCCGAACTGCTCTCGATAATGGACCTCAGGCATGTCAGACCATGCTTTGTGTGGACGAAATCGAGGAAAATGAGTACAATTTAAAGCTTATAGAGCAACAATTGGCCCGGACCGCCACTCAGAACCTCCAGAATACCTGTGGAGAGTTTTTGAAGTGGGTGAAAACAACCAATACTGAAGTCACCAGGCTTTCGGAAGATTTGGCCAAGTGTATCAGTGACCCTAAGCTTGGGAACTATGAAAAAGACTTTAAGATTGAGTTTACGGATTATAGGATTACTCAAGATTCTGCGAACCTCCAGAGTCCTAAAGAGAGTCCTAAAATTCCTGATAGTCTTAAGATTTCTAATAGTCTTAAAATCCCTGATAGTCTTAAAATTTCTGATACTCCTAGGCTTCCAGATAGTGCCAAACTTCTGGAAACTCCTCAATTGGAAACTCCTCAATTGGAGAGTCCCAGGTTTCTGGAAAGCCCCAAGTTTCTGGATAGTCCCAAATTTCTGGATAGTCCCAAATTTGAAGGGTATTCAGGACTTCAGATTAAGACTCAATATGGGGACCACGAAAAAAGCCCGGAAAAAAGCCCACTACAGAGTGCTGAAATGAGTCCATTCAGTCAAGAACCACCCCAAAATGAATCTCATTTTAGGAGTCCCGAGATCCAAAAAAATGAATCCAATTTTCGGAGTCCAGAACTAAAAAATGAGTCTCATGAGTCCAATTTTAGGGGTCCTGAAATTAACAGTGGAGAGTCTCATTTTCGAAGGTCAGAATCTCATTTCAAAACGCCCGAAACCAGAAACGAACCCAATTCAAATTTTAATGAAATCAATGGAGTCAGTCCAAATTTTAATGGAGTCAATTCAAACTTCAATGGAGTCAATTCAAATTTCAATGGAGTCAATTCAAACTTCAATGGAGTCAATCCTAAGTTTCATGCAGTCCGTGCAGATTATAATGCCAACTACAATGGCAACTTCAAGAGGTCGGAATCGGTTGGGGTCAAAGAGACACCTTACCAATTTAAAGAGAAACAGGGAGTGGAATATGCGGCCATGGAGAAAAATAGCCAGCTCAAAATCTCTCATAAAGAAGATAGTTCCACCTTGGTGTTCCAGGAACCTGCACGTACGCGTCAAGATACGTTGGATCTGCCGATGCTGGGACACGTGCCGATTCTAGATATGAGCCGGGAAAAGATCTCGGAATTTGATATCCGTAATTATGAACAGAATATCGAGGGTTGGGGGAACCATCGATTTTAGCCCCCCCACCAAAAATTAACTTTGTTAAAATGGGTATATGCAGGATGAAAGTCATATATGCAGGATTCAGGCTTCTTATTTGATATCAACATCCATGATATTTAATTCTAATGGCTAAAACTCTTTCATGGATAGATATTTGGACCAGTGGAGGGATTTAGGTGTTTAAGAGTGGAACTTATCATACTTGTTCTTTATGTTTTATTATATATATCACATGGTTTTATTTTCAAGTAGTAGATATTGTTAGATCCACCATAGGTAGTGCCCTACCTATGAAGGTATTATGAATCCTCTCAGTCTGGTTGTTACAATGGTGATAAGGCTGTGTTTGGACATCATAGCACTTCAAGCATCGATGGCCCCTTTTCTAGTATTGAAGAACAATCCTTACCATTGTTCTGGTGGAGAGTTTCTCGGTCACACGTTTCTCTCAAAGTTATATAAGCCACTCCGGTTCCTTTCTTTGAGGAACCATCAACGAATACAAGTTTAGGCATAAATGTATTAAAGAACATAACAAAGGTCTAGTATTAGTATTAGTTAGTGCGGTAGTAGAGGATTAGAGCAAGAGGTTAGTATAGTGGATATGAACTACTTAAATAGCTGGATTCCCACGTTTTCAGGAATCATCAACCAAAAAAAGTACCTTCGTACATTGAACGTTTCATAAGATTCGAACAGTTAAGTACTCCTTGGTTATTGAAAGGACCACCCGATGTATCTGTAATTTAGGCACAAATGGAATGGCATGTATATAATGGGTAGAATAATAATAATAATAGGAATACAGTCTTTTTGAATACTATTCAAACCAGTGCGGTAATATGTTTCAAACCAGTGCGGTAATATGTTTCAAACCAGACTAGCAAAATCAAGCAGACCAATAGTTAAAAAAAAGTCTCGTACTTACGACTTAAAAATTGTTAAGGATCAAGGATTTGAAATAAACCGTTTATGTGAAATCTTTCTTAAATATTCAAAATAGTAATTTTCTCGAACTATTGGGTTGTTTAATTTTGCTAGTGTGGTTTGAACCATTTGGTCGCCCTGGTTTGCTATTGTTTAGAAAAACACTCTAGTCACATCTTCTAAATCACCTAAGATGTAATCTTGTACAGGTTTTGGTTCAGGAAGTCTTTTGTTCTATGTTTCTGTTTTATAGTCTGTTTTAGTTTGTGATGGAAACTGCGTTTTATGCTCCTTTCAAAACTACACCTTCTAATTTAATTACTGACATTGATAATAAATCTAAACCATTACAAGGCCAGTACATCCGGTGCACCATAGCTGACCAAGTATACTATAACCAAGTATACTATAACCAAGTATATAATAACCAAGTATACTATGATTATTAGTCCTAGCATACTTTGTTTTAATACTTCTGAGTGGAATTGTTAGATCCACAATACGCAGGACTTTGTCTATACATGTATTATGAAGCCTACTACTCAGTCCGAACCTAATGATGGCCATATCAAACTCCGTCAGTGTATAGTGTATAGTGGTACAGTTCACTATTACAGTGTTTTTTAGGATATAAAGTATGGTATAAAAGTATAGAGTAGTATATAGTGAAGTGGGAGTCAGTGGTAACTGGTCTATTCTAATGGAGTCAGAGAATGTGTATTTAGTATAGGATGTGGATAAGCAATGTATGTTTATGTTTATGTTTATGTTTATGTTTATGTTTATGTTTATGTTTATGGATTGGTTTGGATTGAAAATGTGAAGTGATTGATAGTCTTGAGTCTTTGGCCTATTGAATCGACTTGATGAGTTTGGATATAGTCACTCCATAGCCGTTGTATGTACATAGAGTTGTTGATATGGGTACCTATCCATTCTCCCAAGTCCTTCTGGTGCTTTTTTGTGGGTGCTTTTTTGTGGGTACGCTCTTCTGGGTCAGTCCCATTCCAGATTAGTCCCATTCTAGGCTCATCCTTCTGAGATAGTCCTATCATGGACAAGTCCTGACATAGTCCTGACATAGTCCTAAGATAGGCCATTGATAGTCCTAAGATAGGCCATTGATAGTCCTAAGATAGTCCTGAGATAGTCCTAAGATAGTCCTGACACAGTCCTGAGATAATCCTTTTGGTTGAGTCCTTCTGAGATAATCCTTCTGTATCTAAGAAAATGGGCGTCTCTTGATGGGGTCTCTTGAAGAAGTCTCTTGATGGGGTCTCTTGAAGGAGTCTCTTGATGGGGTCTCTTGAAGTAGTCTCTTGAAGAAGTCTCTTGAGCACGCCTAGAGATGCCACTTCAAAAACACTTGTAGCTATCCGGTGCTGTGGTGCACAATGTAACATAAAGTAGACTTGTATAATCGACCTCCCAATCCGTACATCCCGTGATAAAGCAGAATTGCGCTCACAAACCATCTTGAAAGAGCTTTTTCCCGATCTCATAGGAGGAAATCATGATGGCACATGAAGGGGCAATTTTCAACACTCGAGGTGCAAATCCTTTATACAAGGCGCCCATTCCCTCTTCCACACGGATCCGCCAGAGAAATTGGAACATGGAAGGCTGGGCTTTTTTCGTCTCCAGACTAGCTATCTGGAGTCGTGTCTTACCCACATCAAATGGATTAGTGAAGAAAGCTGCCACCACTCCTCCCAACGACCCCAGGCAAAAACTGGCCGTGAATACCTTCCAATCTTCCTGTTCCAGCCGATTAAAATCCACATCAAGAGCACGACTAAACCGTGCCTTAAACGACTCATAACACATCCAATAGATTCCCAGAAACGGCACGTCTCGCCATAACGTGATCTGAAGACCAGTAAACATGGACCCATAGCCATTTTTCCGGAATGCCTGCGCCGAGTCTCTTAGTAGCGATTTGAAGATCTTGTGTTTGGGGTCACTGGCCGAATTTGGTACCGATTGAAACCGCGTTTTGAGGAGTTCAATTGGGGATACCACAGTGGCCGACATCATACGTGCAAGCAGCCCACAAATCAAAGGATTGATGGCGTGATCAGTGATGGGCGAGAGTTCCTTGATATACTCGTAACCGGTGAAGTAGATGATATTGGAGGGAACTGCCATTAGTAGGGTCAACGAGAGGCCTCTCCAAAGTGTAGCCACACCTTCATTTCGACCAATCACCATCATTCCTTGGAACGTTGATGTGATTTTGGGACAATCTCGGGCAGTTTCACAGAATTGTTGAGTATTCCAGAACACCCGAGGAATTTCTTTTCGTATGCTTTGATTGAATTCACTGATTTTTCCTGGAATTGCACTATTTTTGGCCAGGATTCGATGATTTTGTTTGAAAGTTTCGAGAATTTCACTATTTTTGGCCAGAATTCCACCATTTCGTTCGAAATTTCTGAGAATTTCCCCGGTTTTCATGGGAAATTGCCCATTTTTCACCGAAATTTCCCCGTTTTTCACCGGATTTTCATTCAATCGTTTAGGTTTCGCCAGAATTTCACCAATTCCATTCGAATTTCCCCTTATTTCCATCTTTTCAGGCGTATTTCCCTGACAACAATCATTCATGACCTCTTGTTGATGGATTCGAATCCTCACCACATCAAACGGCGTCACGGCAAATGACGTAACAAGCAGCCCCAGACACGCCGATAGCATCCGTTGGCCAATAGTAATTTCACGCAACTTTGGCGTCGGCAGCTCATACTCATCCTCGATGGCCGCAGCAAGTTCTGAAGAAAGCGACATGATTGGCTGGCGAGGGGATGTATGCAGGGAAAGGAGTTAATACACAGTCCTAATTCCTTTTTGTTTTATTTTCTTCTTTTATATATATATATTTTTTTGTTGGCCGTGGAGTTTTGACGTAACTTTGACGGAGTATTTGCGAAGTCTAGGCTAAGGCTTTCTACGATTTGGTGGTGCTTGTCATAAATGTCTAACTCTTCGCGCGGTACTGCAGACAAGCCCAGATCGCAGTAACCTCCAGATCCCACCAGATCCCTCCATTACATCATTACATCATTACATCATTACATCATTACATCATTACATCATTTTGAAATGGTGTTCTTGTCTACAACAACTAAGACTAGGAAGCAGAACTAGGAAGCAGGACCAGGAAGCAGGACCAGGAAGCAGGACCAGCAAACGGGACCAGTAAAAACCAGAACCACTCTTTATACCAGAGTCATTAAGTATCATAGATTAGTATTATATCATAGTCATCTGGTACCCATCATCAGATCTAATCTTTTTGTGTTCGAGTACCCTCTTTTGGTAGATTTTTTGGTAGCCTTTTTGGTAGCATTTTTGGTAGCCTTTTTGGTAGCCTTTTTGGTAGCCTTTTGGTAGCCTTCACCATATGAGTCATCCAGTACTCAGTTCTTTCCGTTGTGTCATTCAATGGTAATCTCTGATGTTCAGTGTCTTGTAGTAACCACAATAGACCATATCCAAAGTAGTCACCATGATATTCAGGCCATCATATAGTGTCACCATCTCATACTCTCCATAGTCAGAGTCTTCATCTCTCCATAATCAGAGGACCATTATCAGAGAACCATTATCAGAGGACCATTATCAGAGGACCATTATCAGAGGACCATTATCAGAGGACCATGAATAGAGGACCATAATTAGATGACCATAAATAGATGACCATAAATAGATGACCATAAATAGATGACCATAAATAGATGACCATAAATAGATGACCATAATTAGATCACCATAAATAGATGACCATAAATAGATGACCATAATTAGATCACCATAATTAAATGACCATAATTAAATGACCATAATTAAATGACCATTATCAGAGGACCATAATTAGAGGACTATGATCATAGTACAGACTTAGGACTTAAGTCTGAAAACCTCAGTGTAGATTCCCAAAGAAGAGGAAAGATGTTGGTTGGTTGTTGGGGCATTGAAAATTTCCTTCACGGAATCGTTCTGGCCCAAAACCTCCAACAATACCTTCTCCATATTTAATTGATCAGCTTAGTGTTTTCGTCTTGCGTCAATTTGATGACTGGAATACCCGGAAGTCTGGCTGCCGTCTCGGCCACACCATGGGATCTCACCATATATGATTCAACCTGAATCATACCTGGAGCTGTTGGCATCCTCCTCGGTAAACCTGTACCTCAACCTCTATGGTTTTGTTAATAAAGTCACAGAAATGGCACCTTCGTAGCGTAAATCGGCTGCCACAATATTGTCTCTTGTTCTCTCTGTATCATAAGCCTTGATCTCAAATCAAACTCGAACTCAAACTCGAACTCAAACTCGAACTCAAACTCAAATTCAACTCAAATTCAAACTCGAAGACTCAGACGAGAAGGACCAACTCTGGAAAACCGGGATCTACTTAAGGTTTGGTTCTCCCAATTTGAAACCCCGGCATATAGTCTCTTTATAGTCTCTTTGATTTGGCTCGAACTTCTGGACAAGCTTCTCCTTTTCACCTTCTTCCAGATCTTCTCGGCCTAGTATTCGGAAATGACATCTGTGCAGGTGTAGATGTTGATGTGTCTGTCCTGGTTATAATTGGTAGCCATCATCATGCGGTGAGGATGGAAAGTCAATGCAGACAAGTAGTTTCCTGTCCTGTTGGTAAGGTAAGTATCGTGAGGATTCCTTAAAGACGTCACCAGGTCACCTGACGTGGTCCAGATATTGACGGCTTTGGACCCCGTGGTGATGATGGGAGCATGCTCATGTGTATCGATACACCGCAAACTCTTTTCAGGGCCCAGAAACGTCTTGACCGGTGCCGAGTGTCTGATGTCCCAGAGATTGACATATCCATCTGTGGAACCACTGACCAATTCCCGGAACCCGCCCCGTTGCATGTGGACGTTTTTGATGGACCCATGCCCGATATTCTTGGCTCCTCCCACGCCGCTCTTCCATGTCCGCACCATGGACTCTCTTGTATCGAGTCTTTGGTCGTACACCCTTAAACTGCCATCGTCAAAGCCGGCTATGAAGATATCTCCGGCCACCTGGTCCGAAGTGATGCTTGTGATGGAGGAGGACGAGCGGGCAGGAATATCTGAGATACACAACTCTCGAGGTGCATCCCACACCCGAATAATCTTGACATCTCCACTGATCAAAAGTGATCCTCGCGCCTGTTGCCATTCACTGATCAAGCCTGAACTTTTAGATGTCAAGAGCATATCCGTTAAAGCTCTCCATGCGGCCACAATCTCCACCGGTGCCTCTTCACTATCCTGCTCCACATGAACATTCTTGTAGATCTTGATAACACCATCAGAAGATCCTGCCAAGACCAAAGGCACATCGTCTTCGTTTAAAAACTTAAGGTCGGTGATCTTGGTGCCGAACGGGTTGCCGTTGCTGAACTTGCTGACCACTGAGTTGTTTTCCCAATCCCATACCGTCAACGTGTCCTTGTCGTCGGTGGAAATGAGGAGTTTTTCGAACTGCATGAACTTCATGATCTTGGGCTGCGTTTTGTTGCTTAAAACGGTCAAGTTGCGGTTCCAGTCTCCTCTGAGAGCCATTTTCTTCTGAGGTTGCGTTTCCTGAATTGTGAGCTCGTTTCTGTTTCTCCTCCAAAGTCTTCTAACGTACTCCTTGGACCCTGGCTCGTCTATTTCCGTCTTGGACATCTGTGGTTCCTGGAATGTCTCACAACTATATTCAAAAAAGCCCGAGTCCTCGGGTAACTCCGCCGGGGGTTCTGTGTCCAAGCCAAGACGCTCCTCCATATCTTTTCTGGGTGTTTTCGGCACGTATTCGGCTCCGTACTGACTCAAAACGGGCCCGGAGTTCAAGATCCGGCCCAAGTTCTTGAGGTCCGTCTCCTCGTTCATCTGAAACGACAGGAAGAGCTTGGAGAAACCCTTGAACTTGGACGAAATCGACGCAGTATCCAGGTCTGCATGTATATTGTCCAGAGAAACCGACCGAGGCCTCAACGGCACCGAAATGCTCCGATTGATCATCAGACCACTAGACGTTTGCTTCTTGAGCTCGTCTTTATGCATGGAAAGCGGCCGGTTGACAATAGGAGTGGATTTGATGTTGTCGTTGATGTTGATGGCGGATTTACTCAAGAGGTACTCGGTCATTTCCTTGACAAGCCCCGAAAGTTCGCTTTGGTTGAGTTTCACCATCACCGAATCGATCAACCGTTGCGCCAACTCCTTAACTTCAATATGAGGGTCTTCCGATAAGATCAAGAGCGCTTTCCAGATGGAGCTGAAGATGGAGCCATAGGCAGGCGATCTTTTGCGGAACTCTTGGAGATTGTTGGGGTTATCGATGAGAACAATCTCCTCCTCCAACTGATTAAAGGCCACCACCAAGAAGAACTTCTGGTACACATTAATAAAGCGGTTAATGAAGTATATGATCTCCTTTCGAACGGCAGTGGACCCGTCTCCTAGTAACCGGAGCACCACGTTGGCCAACTTGAAGTCTTGTTGTCTCAACTCGCCCTTTCTCAAGTCAGAGGTCACATTTCCGTTCCCATTGGGCGTAGAAGCGTTGGAATCCGGCTGTGATTGATGGAAAGACCGGTTCTTCTTCTCATCCTCTTCGTCCACCTCTGAAAGAAACGACTTCATGGCTAGAATGATAGACGTACGAACCTCGGGAATGGGGTCGAAGATATACTCCAAGAACTTGTTGAGGTACCCATCTTTATAGATGATCCACTTCCCATCGGGGTATTTCAGCCATAATTGCGATAGAAGCAACGCACACCACTGGCGGAAAAGCGGGTTTTCACTGCTCCCAATGAATTTGAGACAATTGGTCACGAGCTCAATGGAGAAACAAATTCTTTGTCCGTTTTTAAAGTCCTTGATGAAAAGTGTCAAAATAAACGCACTCATGGCCTTATGATCTTCATTAACCATCACATTGGTTGCGGAAGCAGCGGATCCCGGTGCTCCGGGTGCTCCAATCGGGTTGGAAGGACTGGAGTTCAAGATCAAGTAGAAATAATTGTATCCCTTATCTTTACAGAGCTCCTGCTGGGTACTTTTGTAGTCGATAGCCATAATGCGGGCCCAGATGAAGATTAACACGGGCTTGAGTTCCTGCGCAGGGCTCTGAAGCAATTTGAGCACGTAGGGGAAAATACCAATGGAGAGCGAGAGGTAGACTGCCCAGGGACCCAAATCAAGGAATTTCAGGAGCAAAATAAGTGCTCTTAAACGGTGGACTTGCGATAACAACACCTGGAGCACAATGGGAAGCTGTTCGGGTGGGGTTTTGGTGGATGAACCTGCATACTTGAGCCAGAGCTCGAACGCCGTCAATTGTTGTTCGAAAAAAGTAGAATGTTGGTAATTAGCGAGTGTCAGGCCATTTTCAGCGCCATTCGATCCGTTCAAACTCCCATTTCCATTTCCATTTCCATTCCCATTGCTTATGCTTCCATTTCCATTGGCTAAGTTTCCGTTGCTTGAATTACCATTTATTAAGGCCCCATTTCCATTGTTGAAGTTCCCGGTTCCATTGCTCGAAGAGCCACTTGGAAAAGATTCCGGACTGGGGTTCTGGGACTTAATTAATTGCGCAAACACCTGGTCGATGGCCAAATCCCATGAATCCCACATCGGATGGAACCTTACTGCTTCCGGTAATGGCGGATCACTAACTGGATTGCAGTTTAAATGAGGCATGATTCGCTTGGCAAGTAGAAAATTCCGGAACAACGCAGCCACCATCAAATCCTGGCGGAAAAGACGCTTAAAAATTGGCCGTGATAGAGACGTCCATGCAATAGTATCTGTGATGGCCGTAAAGATCCAATTGAGCTCACCCAAAGGTGTTCTGCGGTCAGTCAATTTGCCAGGAACCATAACATTGCCATTTGAGTTTTTGGGCAACATGGAATAATAGCTATTCTTCAAGGGCGACTGCATGATGAACCAACGGAGAGAGATATCGATGGGACACGTCAAGCAGCACGTGAAAAGGTCTGCAGGAAGTGACGGGCTCATGGGTAAGATTTCGTGGGACTTGCATGCGGCCAATTGAATCGAGTCTAAGTATGCAGAAGTTGGAGAAGGGGCGCTCATATCGTGATTACCCTCATTATCACCATCAATACGTTTTTGCACGAACTTCTTGAAGTTGTGAACAATGTTTCCTGCACTGTTGCAGTCATAGACGAAAATGACGGGAGCTCCAAGCCACGTTTGCAAGTCGTAGAGCGAGATGGGGATGTACTGCGTATAACCACGGTTAAACACCCAGATTTCACCACTGGATGTGGGTTGAGGCACTCCGTGGCCATTATAATGGAAGAGGATCCGCTCATCCTTGGCATTACGTCTTAACGTATTGCAAAACCGCTTCACGTCCTCCACACAAGGGTCCAACGACTGTTTATAGCGAGTCCGCAAGGAAAGCGTCTCATATTGCGTCTGAAGGTTCTTTCCAATGGCCTCAATGGCCTTCTTGGTATCGGAAAAAGCTGAGGGATCACACCAGGCCTCGTGCTTGGCACAAGGATATGTTTTCATGATATCAGGCGGATCCACGCCCAAATTAAGACAGAGCACAAGTACAGCCGAGATTGTTTTTTGTCTTTCCTTCATGATCTTCCAGTCCACAATCAGCTGGTAAGTTTTGGAGTATTCTGGCAGTTTCTTCATTTGCTCCAGCACTGGGCTGCCGTTGGTATTGTGCCGTTTATCGTCAAAGTAAATGTAGAAGTTGTTGGCGAGTGATGAGAGGAAGTTCTCCAGATTATAGTCCTGGTCGAAGCCATGGCGCATTTTCTGGTTCAACGCAAACATTTGAAAAGTCACAGAATATGAAGAAATAACCAGACAGTGATCAGTTGGTGAATGATCAGGTAATGAATGATCAGTTGGTGAATGATCAGGAATTCAAGTGTCCAGGTAATGCGACAGCCAATTAATATATCAAGTGACCAGTGAATGTAAGCAGTTGATGAAAGAACCACCCAATAAAATAGTCAGTAAATGAGATAACCAGTTGTTGAAATGAACAGGTGCTTAAGTGATCAGTAAATGAAGAAACCAGTTAATGGGATCAATTAATGAATGATCAGGTAATGAATAATCAGGTGAACAAAAAACAACTTAATCAGTTGATGAATTAATGAAGTAATCTGCCTGTAAAATGACCACTTGATCTAATAAACAGTTATTGAAAGACCAGATATTTAGTGATCAGTATGACTATCAGATAAGAACCAATAAAGAAGTGACCAGTTGTGATTGACTGAACAGATGATGAGGTGATTAGTTCTGAAAGACCAGTGGCGACCAGATATCCTGTACACTAAGATGGAAGTTCTGGTGATAATAAGTAGACTGTAGAAGTAATCCGGTATTCTGTTTCAGACTTGTTTCAGACTTGTTTCAGACTTGTTTCAGACTTGTTTCAGACTTGTTTCACACTTGTTTCAGGTTGGTTTCAGATCAACAGATGTAGTGTTAGATATGAATGGCAGTTCAGTAGACAGATTGGATCAAGCACTGCGATGATTGTGTTATAGGGACCTGCACCTAACAACCAACTTTTAAAGTATTCGTAATCAAATAGAAGTGTTCCCTGGACCAAAAAAAAAGACAAAAAAAAACGGATTTCTTGGACCAAAAAGAAGGAAGTCCCTGATTCACAAAGGGTTTTCGTGTTTTCCCGAGGGATTTCGGGTTGAAACGAGGGAACTGGAGCTAACGTCCTGCACAGAGGTCGGTTTTTCACGGGAAAACCTGCAATAGGATACTGCTGACGCAGAGAATATAATGGTACAAATGCAAACGGCAGAAAATGGCCGTGGCGAGATTTGGCGGTGCGTAGACACTTGTTGGTTAGCGGAAGCGATAATGAGAGTTGGCGCGATATCAGTTGGCAGCACACCCGTGCACCACATATTATGCCATCATATGTAAATTTTTTGGACCCAAAGCTGAAATAGGAAGAGTGGGATTTTAGAAGAAAAAAAAAAAGGAAGGAGGGGAGGTTATATGCAGGTGTTTAAATATAGTAGTTATTTTTCTTTTTTTGAATTGGTGGTTGGATTGGTGGTTGGATTATGAGTCAGTCACGTGATGTAGTAGTAGTAGTAGTGGTGGTGGTGGTGGTGGTGCTTAATAGAGTATTGAAAAGTATAGGTAACTTAACTTAAATAGGTAATTAAGCAATGGTTTAGAGAGAAGGTTAGTTTCAAATAGGCAGTTCAGTTGCCTAATCAAGTAATCATTTGTTTTGTTGGCTTGATTCGGAAGTCTAATTACCCAATCAAGCAATGATCAGCCAGATTAGCTAACTCAATTAGGTAGCTTAATTTCCCAATCAAGTAAAAGGTCAGCCCCATTTAGGTAACACAATTACGGTTTGAAAGTAGGGAATCTGGGGTAAGCATTGGAAAGATGGGAGTTATGGAGTTAAGGAGGGAGAATATATGAATACGTGGTGGCCGCCTCTCGGCCGATCGGCAATTACCAAACCCGGTAATTTCTCGGACCTAGCTCACCCCATCCTGGCCTCTCTTAAATACTCCACAACGTAATTCCTATCAAGCACTAATCAAAAAGTAATCACTACTCAAAGAGTATTGCAACCTTTAAGTACTGTTGGTAGTGAGTAAATGTGTTTCCACTACCTAATGAACAATAAGGTCTTAACAATACTGCTATGTTCTTTCAATACATTTATGCCTAGAATCTTATATTCGTTGATGGTTCCTCAAAGAGAGGAATCGGAGTGGCTTATATACCTTTGAGAGAAACGTGGTACCGAAAACCTCTCCACCAGAACAATAGGAAGGATTGTTCTGGAATACAGTCTTTTTGAATACTATTCAAAGCTGTTAATTATCAGACTTGTATTTATTGAGTGTGACCTAGGGCTAATCCGTGTTATCCTCAATTGTTCTGAGAGAACTCCTGACCTCACAAGCGCTGTGGCGGCCCCTCCTTTTATGTTGGAATGGGCATGCCTCCTTGTAACATTGTGACTTAAGCGCTGTGGCGGCCCCTCCTTTTATGTTGGAATGGGCATGCCTCCTTGTAACATTGCGACTTAAGCGCTGTGCGTAAATCCCGCAAGCTCAGCCTTTGTGCTAACACATGTACGTAATATACTCACGCGTTAACAAAAGCAGTGCGGCAATATGTTTCAAACCAGACTAAGGAACTTTAGTAGCCCAATAATTAAAAAAAAAAAGTCTCGTACTTAAGGCTTAAAAATTGTTAAGAATCACGGAGTTGAAATAAACTAAACGGTTTATGTAAAATCTTTATCAAGTATTAAAAACACTAATTTCTCGAACTATTGTGTTGTATAATTTTGCTAGTGTGGTTTGAACATTCTGCCCTTTTGATTTGAATAGTTTTTAAAAAACACTGTATTCGAAAGGAGTCTCTGATTCACGACTTGTCACAACGACCAAATGCCGTGTCACAGCATTGGCCTTTATACTAGACACTACTAGAATCGGACATCGTAGACTCCATATTGTATCTATAAGTAGTGTTCTACGTATTGTGGATCTAACAAAGACTATGTAAGAGAAATAAGACCAAAAAGAGTAATAAGGCTAATATGACTAATACGTCTATATACCTGATATTACTATAGTCATATAAGGCTGTACTACTAGATAATCTCATACTACTACACAAGACTAATCAGAGTCATAAGACTAATGAGACTAAATAACTGGTATTACCATACTACTAAATGCTGTACTACTAGATAAGAATATACTACTAGATACAGTAGATCCTACTAATTAGAGTAATAAGACTAATAAGACTAATAAGACTAATAAGACTAATAAGACTAATAAGACTAATATGACTAATATGACTAATATGACTATATAAGACTAATAAGACTAATATGACTAATAAGACTAATAAGACTAATAAGACTAATATGACTAATATGACTAATAAGACTAATATGACTATATAAGACTAATAAGACTATATAAGACTAATAAGACTAATAAGACTAATAAGACTAATAAGACTAATATGACTAATAAGACTATATAAGACTAATAAGACTAATAAGACTATATAAGACTAATAAGACTAATATGACTAATATGACTATATAAGACTAATAAGACTATATAGCTGGTACTACTATACTACTTTAATGCTGTACTACTAGATCGTTATGTTCTTTAATACATTTATGCCTAAACTTGTATGAACTTGATTGTTCTGGAATATTCGAAAGAGGGGCCATCTATGCACAATGTGCTCTGATGGCCAAACGCCGTATCACCATTGTAACAATATTCGGGCTGAGAGGCTTCATAATCCCTTCATATCCAGGGCCCTGCCTATGGTGAATCTAACAAGTATAGTATAGTAGTATAGTAGTATAGTAGTATAGTAGTATAGTAGTATAGTAGTATAGTAGTATAGTAGTATAGTAGTATAGTAGTATAGTACTGATGGTATAGTATAGTATATAGAGTGGTGTATAGCGTATAGTATTATAGTACTGATAGTATAGTAGTATATAGAGGAGTGTATAGTGTATAGTAGTATAGTAGTATAGTAGAGTAGTATTGTTAGATCCACCCTAGGAAGGTCACTACCCATGCAGGTATTATGAAGCCTACGTCTTCTGATCTAACAATGGCCAATCCAGAATTTCACCTCCTCATTCACCATGGTACGGTACCAAACACCAGGGTGGAATATGATAAACCCTCAGGTACCAGGTCAAAATGTCAAGACTTTTCCCACAAGCATCTATCAATAACCAGGTGAATACGTCAACTTCCCCTCCTTCAACTTCCCCTCCGTCTACTTTCCCTCCGTCTACTTTCCCTCTGTCAACTCCCCCTCCGTCAACCATTAAAGTAGCTCGATTTCCTCGTCTTGAGGAACCATCAACCAACAAAAGTAACTTAGTACATGAACGTTTCACAGGAATCCATTGCTTCCTCTCTAGAGAACCAATGGGGAATGAATAAACTAAACTGAGGGCCTGAATCACTAAGAATCTAACTAGTATTGTAGTATTGTAGTATTGTAGTATTGTAGTATTGTAGTATTGTAGTATTGTAGTATTGTAGTATTGTAGTATTGTAGTATTGTAGTAGTATTGTTAGACTCCGGTTACGTCAGGTACTCTAGTTACTATGTTCATTCGCCGATGATGATCCCCCCAAGAGAGGAATCTGAGGTGCTTATATAGTTGTGAGAGAGGCTTAGCGCGACAACAATAGCGATGAACGTCGTCCCAACATCGTGTGATGTGGGCCCCAGCATCTTGAAGTGACCATTGTTAGGATTGCTTAGCGTAGGCTGCAAAGTACCTCAATAGGTAGAGCACTACCTATGTTGGATCTAATAATGTAGGACTGTATTGTGGTACTGTGGTACTGTGGTACTGTGGTATTGTAGTTTATAGTGGTCTGGTATATATTGGTGTTATAATACGGTATATCCATTGTGGATCCAATGTCGGCTTCATAATTCCATGGATAAAGTCCTGGCTAGTAGTGGATCTACCAATGACTATTTGTAATTCTGTTTTATGACTTGGCTATTTATCAATTGTCTCAATGAGTCCAATGAGTCCAATGAGTCCAATGAGTCCAATGAGTCTGACTGCTTCATTGTTGTTGTCTTTCAGTGCTCATACATTTCATATAATAAGACTCCTGGATGCAAGAGGTCTTACTACAAGTATAAGGCTTATCTTGGCTTACTGACTTTCTGTGACCCAAAGTGTCTTGGTGCCTGTAAACATCCTTGAAAAGTTAGGCGCTTTTGGTGACGAGTCTGTTTCGGGGTAGTCAGTAAGAAATTGTGTTTCTGCTTCTGCTTCTTCTTCTTCATTTTCTTTTTCTTTTTCTTTTTCTCCTTTTTCTTTTCCTCATTCCCCATATCGTCTTTTCCTTCTTTGTTCTTTTGGAAGGTGTTTTTGGGGTCTAGGGAATTTATGAGAAGCGAGATTGTGACCCCGAGTCCAGTGATTCCAGGAGGAATAAGTAAGAGGAGGAATAGAAAGATAAAATGCATTGGGGTGAAGCAAGTGTTAGGTTTTTTTATTTTTTGGGTCTTTCTTCATATAATGTTTTTCTGAGGTCTATGGTTTTTTCTGTGTTTTTTGGAAAAGTGGTGGTGGGAAATGAGAAGTATGGGAGAACCCAAGAACCCGAGAACCCTCAAGGTATAATTATTTATAGTTCGCACTTTGTCACAGGATGGCTGCGAAATCCGGTATGCTCATTTCAGATATGCTTATTTCAGATATGCTCACTTTCAGATACAGTGTTTTTCAAAACCATTCAAATCAGTGCGACAATGTTTTAAACCAGCACGACAAAACGTTTCGAACCAAAAAGTCACCACGGTTCAAACCAGCGGGGCAAACCGATTCAAACCACTCTAGCAAAAGTAAACAAACCAATACACATAATCCCAAACAAGATCTTCAAACCAGTCACATCTTCAAACCAATCATATCTTCAAACCAATCATATCTTCAAACCAATCATATCTTCAAACCAATTATATCTTCAGATATCAATTCATGCACTGTAGCAATTTGCTTTTGTGTATATATTATGATAGTATGGAACTACTGGTTTAGACAATGATATAAATAGTGGCCTAGAGAGTGGGTTAAAAAATGGGTCTCAATGGTGGGGGTCTCTGTTCTTATATGTTGCGGAGCGCGGATGGCTGTAAAAATCAGAGTGGTGCGCGGATGGCTGTAAATCAGAATGGTGGCAAATGAGGGGCTGTTGCGCACAAAGAATATAAATAGAGCCCTATCCCCCTCACAATGGTTTTCTCTCACCCTCAATAGAAATTCACACCAGTTCCTGTTACCTCCCGGTTTGACCCATGATTGGACCCATGATTGGACCCATGATTGGTACTACAACACTCCCAAATGAAGTACATCATAATATGAAGTAATCGTCCAGATTTAAGGTTTCAGAATATTGAATTGTACGAAAGTGTTTTGAGTTTTTGGTTTGAAAGACTGTGCGGGAGCGGTACGAAACTTTTTGAATTTATTGGTATGTTTAATTTTGGTAGTGTGGTTCGAAACATTTTGCTGCGCTGGTTTGAATTGTTTTGAAAAACACTGTAACCATTAGACGGTTGGAAAAAAGCACCGAATAAGATTGTGCACGGCTCTAGGCTTGCAGGGCACGTCGCTACTAGTTTCCCTACCTTGGTTGTCCTGACAGCCAAGGGTCAGTGAAGGCCAACTCCCAAATATATAATGAGGCCTTCGCTACACCTTTCATTAGTTAACTAATCGAATATCTCTGCCTAGGGAGACGACATACCTACCAAGGTGCCTCCCAAATCCGGACCCACCAGATCTCCTCTCCTCGTACTGACACTGAGACTCCGCCTATGTCTGAAGTAAACACTTCACCTAAAGTGTTTACTTATCTTGATGAGACAATGAGATCCGTATCTTATAGTCATAAGAGATCTCTGGACATTGAACCATGGTTACTCTATGGGCCATCTGATTCCCCAGCATTCCTAGCTGAGCTGGAGTTATAGAATCTACATAGACTATTCCAGCATACTATGAGGGATCGCCCCAAAAAAACACTCTATTTCTTCTCTTACTTATATGCAGGGCCCATAAATTTAAATGCTATTAATCTCTTTTTTTTCATTTCAACTCCTGGTGTTCCACCAATAGATAGAACAGTGTAGTGTAGTGTAGTTTAGTGGAGAATGGGTAGGTGGTTTTTGATTGGGTGGAAATCACGTGACTACAATATATATATATATATATATATATTTTCGGGATGTACGGGTGTGTTGATTTGAGGGTAGGGAGGGTTCGCTCACGTGCGATTCTACCAAGTAGTGCCTTTCAATTGAGCATGGAATCCACTGTCCCTGGCAATACCAAACAGGCTAGTGATGTAGGCCAGGCCCGTACTGCAGGTAAAAACGGCTCCGGCATCAGTTCAGGCTCGAATTCCGAGGGTTCAATATCCGAGGGTTCAACTTCCAACGGTTCAAACTCCAGTTCAGGCTCCAGTTCTGACTCCAGTTCTGAGGACTCTTCAGAAGACTCTTCACTGGATTCCGAAATCACTGCTCGTCCTATTTTTGTTAAAAAAGGACTTAAGAAAGGATCCAGAAATGGCGCCCCAAAAACTGCCCTAAAAACCGCCCAGGAAACCGCCCAGGATGGACCTCAAACCTTGGCTTTGGCAAAAGCAGAATATCATCTGAAAATACAGGACATCAGTACCTCCGATACCATCCCTTTCGACGGGGTGGACGATACTGATGATATGAACCCTGAAGCCGAATATGAAAATTGGAAACAAAGGGAACGACAACGCAAGGCACGAGATGCAGGAATACTAGCGGATGTTGAACAGCAGAAGGAAGATTTTTTAAGGCGGAAGAAAGCCCATTTCCAAGGATGAATTCTTCGTTGATGCAGAAAGAAAAAAAAAAAGACTTGTTTGGAGTCTCATTCAAAGGTTTGCTGATTTACACATTTACCAATAAAACTTCAGCACCAGAGACCTTTTTTTTTTTTTTTTGTGTGTGTGTGTGAGTGTGAGTGAGTGAGTGAGTGAGTGAGTGAGTGAGTGAGTGAGTGAGTGAGTGAGTGAGTGAGTGAGTGAGTGTTTGTGTGAGTGAGTGAGTGTGTGTGTGTGTGTGTGTGTGTGTGTGTGTGTGTGTGGACGTTTTTTTCATTTGTTTCCAAAAATTTTAAACACCTCTGTGCCGCCAGTTCCACCATCATCTCTTCATTCACGGTTTTCGGTTCTCCTTTATGGATAATAGCCTTGGAAAACACCTTCTTGGTGGTGAGCAAAGGGAACGAGTCGTTGGACAAGTCAAACCTCAACTGAGGAGGTGCAAACAACGACTTGGTTCCCGTGCTTGTTCTGTCGGGTCTCCTTTCACGATGCTCACGGGGTTTTCGTTATAGTCATATACGGATGCATCTGTTTTGATGTCAGTGAAGATCTGGTTGGAGAACTTGACGGTTTTAAGCTTTTTCAGGCGTTTTTTTGGTCTTCTTCTCGTCCGGATGTTCTCCAGTCAATATGAACTACATAAACAGATCCAAGTCGAGTTGTGCGGATGGAGGAACGCTGGACCCAGGATCAGGATGAGGCTCGGTCTCGCTAGGCATCGCTAGGCATCGCTAGGCATCGCTGGGCATCGCTATTGGAATGGAAGACTTGGCTGAGATTTCAACAGAAATAGACGAACATTCATCAATGTTTCAGTTTATTAGTGTTAAGATATTGGGGTCTGAAAGCAGAACAAAAAACAAAAACGAAAAAAAAAAAAGAAAAGAAAAGAAAAGAAAAGAAAAGAAAAGAAAAGAAAAGAAATGGGCAGGTATTTTTATTTGAGTTCAGAACTAACAATCTATAGAGTGGTTATACACATACACCACGGAAGTGGGATTAAGACTTCTTTACCCTATTACATTCACATATTCACATATTACATTCGCAGGTTCGCAGGTATCCAGTGTTCTTTATGTGGTATATGTTAACGTTTTAGCGCTTTTACGCTTGCACTTGTGGAACAGTGATAACGTTTGTTAGATTCCTATAAACTCAACCTAGGGACACCGTGACAGATTTACTTATCGGCCTTGTTTCAATATTGCGGATTGCCCCTTTCTTATAGGCCAAGCCATATTGGTCCACGGAGCAGCCAAGATGCAGGTTGGCTTAAAGAATCCTCCTAGCAACAAATGAAACGATTCCTCCTAGCAACAATTTCATCTTGTGTTTTTTTGAAGTGTGCTGATCTGCATATGCATCAAGTGTTAAGTCCAACACTTGCATGCTCCTCTATTCACGTTCAGGGTAGGACAAGTGAAGCTGAAACTTTGCTCACGTTGCCTGCTGGCACGTGATCACGAGGTACAGATGTCCTGCAAGTTCAACAAATAGACAGGATCCGAAGGGTATATCAAACACCTCTCTTTGTGGAAATTACAATGGAAAAACTCCGATATCAACAGAAGAATCTCCTTCAGTGATTACAGACTAAGAACTGAAGATGCCAGCGACATACAGGAAGAAGCGCTCGAGATGGAAAACGAAGACCCTACAGAGGAGGATACTTGAGGACAAGTACCAATCTAAAAGGGGGAGGATGTTAGACATCGATCCTACTCGTCTGAGTACAGGATAGGACGCAGCATCATTGATCAAACAAAAGAGAGCATCAGCACTGGTAGAGTCGTGGAAAGCATCAATTCGGGTCCTTCTGACTGCAGTGCCTCTGAGTCGGGATGTTTCCTTGTAGATAAATCTTCGTTGCGAGGAACCAGGGCGAATCAGGATTTCGTGGAACTCTCCAATCGTGTACAGCAACTCCTTAAAGGAGTCCTTAAAGGAGTCCTTAAAGGAGGAGCTTAATAGTGAAGATGCTCAAGGACTTTGTACCCATACTCCGTGCCCTTTCTACCTGCCATAAATATGGCCATTGTTCATAATGGCTTGACCACGTGCCCTGAGACGAACATTCCCCATTTAAGAGTTGGTGCCGATAATCCCCTCTTTGGGGGCCGGTCTAGCCGATAGCGCCTGATATAAAAAGGGGCGAGCGCCCAGCTATGAAAGGGCAGAACTCCATTACTTAAGATTAACGTTATTGAAGATAAAGACCACTATCTCTGTTAGATTCTTGAATACGTCTAATACTGGGAGTATGTTCATTCGTTGATGGATACCCAATAAGTGGGAATCCGACTAATTAAGTAGCGAGCCAGTGAATACTGGAGGTTCAGGCAGGGTGGTTAAACGCCATGTCACGAGGTAAGGTGAATCGATGAGCCCAAGTCACGGGTTAAGGTGCCTTGGGTGAGTCACTGGCATTCGTAGGCTCGAGAAATACCACTGTGAGTAGTATGTGTCTACCCATAGTAGGTCTAACAATCTCCTATTATATTACATTAGTAAAGACCAATACCTCCTAATATATTACATTAGTAAAGACCAATACCTTCTAATATATTACATTAGTAAAGACCAATACCCCCAATTTACCCATTTTAAATAATAAAGCAATTAATAATATATCAAAATATGTATAAGCATTATTATTAGAAGGTAATGAATAAAATATAGATATATCTGATAAATTTGTTGAACCAGTTAAAGAATAAATAAAGTAAGTAGCTAATAAAATAATAGCAGA